>JANHGB010034321.1:0-32963 GCA_026283785.1 Coracopsis vasa
GCTTCAGAACAGACACCACCAGCTTCATCCCTCCGAACAGCACTGCCTTCAGCTTTAAACTGTCATGAAAAATAACTGTAAACTACTGCCACCATAAAAACAGTCTGTTTCCTCACCTTCTACATTGAAGACAGAGATACTGGCATCCTCCATCAGGTCTTGGTGGGGATTTTAATACACCCTCCCCTGGGTATATCCTGTAAACATATCAGAATGCCCCCAACTGATAATAAAGCATCACCTATTACTCCTACGTTATAGCATTTGTCCTCTTGTTGAAGTCGAACTGAAAACAGATAGAATACACCAATTAAAAGGTCTGAGAACTTGTTTATACTGAAGCACAGTGGGAGGTGATCCAGATGTCTTTTGTTCAGCTGGCTTCTAGGGAAGATTTGCAGCCCAAGTGGAAAACAGAGAAGAGCTAGTTCTCATTCACAGCCAGCCTAGACTGAGGGGCGTGTGGAGCTGGGAGGAGGATATTTCTATTAGTTCCTGCTCTGCTGAAATTCACAGGGACCATCAAATACTGATTAAAGACATAAAAATATTGAAAGCCATTTGTTTACACCGCAGCAGACAGCATCTGTGCAATCAAGACCTTGTTGCTGGCAAGAGCCTGGCTCCTCTCCTTGACAAGACAATGATGAATCCATTCCAGTGTGGATGGGCTCCTATGAGTGATTTCTGTCAGCTCCCTGCTGATTTGTGAGCTGCTTCTCAAGACTTAACAAGGCATTAGGAATCAGAAAAGTAGAAGAGGAGCCTGAGATAGGAGGAGGTTGTGATTTCGAGAGCTGTACCGGCTTGCAGGCTGCTAGGTTAGATTGGTAGCATTGTACCCCCAAGAGTCAGGTGGTGGGTTGCTGCTTTATGATGGGGAACAGTGAACCATGTTTTTATCAATGCTAATAGTGTCAGACAGGGAGGAGCAGCTGAATATTTAGCTAGGCCTCACGAAACAGAGCAGATTTAAATTGCTCTTTCAGTGGAAAAGATTTACTTTCCTGCAGCATCTTCTTTCTGCTAGTGACAGGACATGGAAAATTAAAAGCTGATTATCTGTTCTTTCCCTTCAGGAGGGCACATCAACTGTTACCATGGATGGTAAAACTCTAACTCTATCTGCTGGTGACAGCCTGCTTGTCCGTGCCCAGACTATGTGAGTAGAGATGAAGTGGTTCAATGCATGATTTCTCATCTTCCAACAAGATGTGTATTTGGTCCACACCAGGCTGCACATCAGCTGGTGCAGAAACACAGTATCTGTGAAGGCTGTGGATTTGCAATAAACTCCATTATTCCTCAGGGCAGAAGTGTCTTCAGGAGGAAACAAAGCTAGATGTTCATTCTAGTTCACCTCTTAGGATTAAAACTGGGGAAAATAAAAAAGATATGCACTACCAAGAGAAAGCAGCATGCAAAAGACCATTCATAAAGGTAGACTGCACAAGTTTACCCGTTGGCAATCACAGCAGATCCTCTAAGCTTCAGGCCAGGCTTAATCAACCTCAGTGCAGCAAGATTTGGGGTTCAGACTAAGAACCCCGCTCTCTTCCTGGAGCAGGATGCATATGGCTGTTTCATAATCATGACACACACGATATATGAAAAGGAAAAAAGAAATTAGTTTCCAGGGGAAATGGAAAGGGACAGTACTCGCCAACTCTCGTGATGAGTGCCAAGAGCTGATAAAGTGCCCACCATGAAGATGAAGGGTGATGTATACTCACTGGTAATGCAATGCAGGAGATTATAGGCAGATGACAAAAATGGCCTTCTTTCCTACAGGAAAAATCTCACAGGCAGTAGTTTGCACCTTTTGTACAGCACTGAAAAATTTGCTGAAAGAGCTGAACCTGCACCTCTGATTCCAACGTGTAGCCACCTCCTCCCTTCACCATTACTTCCATCAGTTCTGTGAAATCACTTAAATTAATCCCCAGTCCTCCAGTCCAACAGATGAACCTGTGTTTTCAAAGTCATGGCATGCTGCACATGCAGAGATCTGCCACCATTAAGGCGTTTATCAGATCTTTGCAGCAGGTGCCTTTTGTGTGCATCACTTGCACACTGACTGATCTCTGGCCATTGGAAATAGCTAATATGAGAGAGATGACCACAAGGCAAATACTACTGAATTTGTAGATACTGGTTTTGTTAAAATAATACCTGCACTGAAGTGATTCTGTTCCGATCCTCCTGTCACCAAGATCAACCTTCCTGCTTGGTTCATCTATAAGTAGGTATACATTCTTCCTCACCACATCATGATGTTTGGCTTAGGTTGGTGATGGTGCAGAATAATTCCCTTAAATATCACAAGATAGGCCAATACGCAAACAGAACAAGTATATTCAGAACAGAACTTGTTTGTTTTCCCTTACTTTTCAGCAGCATCAATGTTCTAGTTATTGGTTTGAGTGTGTGGTTCCCCTCATACACACTGGATCATCTCTCTATTTTTCTAGGTACTACTGGAAAAGAACAGAAGAATGTGTTGCTCTCTGCATTGCTCAGGATCCAAAGCGCAAGCAGCCTTATTGCTAGCTCCTATGTCAGCTGACTTGGACGATAACTAAGTTTTAACCTACTTGTCTTATCTTAATGATCTGTTAGTCAGAATACCTGGAAACATGATTAGTATAAGCCAATGATTACACTGAATTAAGTGGAGTCAAGTGCTGTGTCCAGCTAAAACTCCTCCCCACCCCCAGTAGTTAAAGTTTCAGCAAAATCTACAATCAATAATTTTGTTTAAAAACCCAAACAGAACAATAATTCTTATCTGAAAGGAAATGAAAACAGATCCAAGTATCAGGATTACTTATGTAATAATGTATACGATACTGTCTAGAATAAGTGAAAGACTTTTCAAATGCAAGTTTCTGCCATAAGACGTAGAAAAGGAGATAGGACACATACTTTTATGCTTGTTTAAGTAACAGTCTTCACTTCTTTGTCTCAGTCTTGTCATTTCTAATAAATTGGGTATAACATTAGTTACCCAGCTTTAGTGGGCTGTAGCTTGCAGATTTGCTGAGATATTTGGCTAAAAGGCCCTATAAAAACCAAAATACTGCTAGAGGATCTCAGCACTTTGTGAATGAGAGGAAGGTGCATTAGTAAAGGGGGAAGCAGTACCTGCAGCAGCATTAAGCATTACCTAGATCATCGCTACACTGGCTTCAGGTAACATCAGTTTACCAACTCCAGCAATGCAATATCAATCACAGTGACATGCCACACATCCCGTGCTGGCTGCTGCCTCTGCATTATGAAGAACATAGCACTGCAATATAACACAGAAGCACCTGGGTCATGAGGATTCCTGTGCAGCAGAAATCTCAAGTCAAAGTAGCCCAAGAAGTGTGTTGGGGAACAAGGGAGCAGAAAAAAATATTATAATCGATTTCTAAGTGCTGCTTCTTTTGAACAATGATTTTTCTTGCAGAAATAACAAGGGTCGAATTACCTTTTCCTGCTTTTATTCCAGGAACCCTCCAGAGGGGGGTTGGTTTGGTTTAGGGTTTGGGGGTTCTGGTTTGGGTTGTGTGTTTGTTTTTATTTGTCCTTCACATTAACACCAGCAAACAGGTTGCTTAAATGTCTGCAGGTATTACCAATGATACGTCAGAAAAAGCAAAAAGTTACCATTTCTTGATTTTTTTTTTGTAATGCTAATGAAGTTCAGAAAATACATCTATCACCTGCAAAGCTTATTAAATTGGGATGTTATGGTCAAGTTTTCATTCTTCTGATGGGAAAGACTCAGGTGGCTTGGCTTTGATCTATAACTTATACGTAAGCTCAGTGGCTTTCCTAGTAAAGCATACAGCAGAATTTTGCTACATCCTCCTAACAACAGGGGACCTAATTTGAGAAAGTGAGCCTAGTCCTTAAGGCTATTGGGGGTGTCACACATGAAAAGGAGCTACAACATTCCTTTTGAAAAAGGGACTCATTTATCTGATTAGCCTTGGTTTTGGCATGTGTGCAGAATTGCTTTCTCCTTGAGCAAACAGCTATCATTGAGGAATTTAGGGTGTTACATTTTCAGTGCACCAGTTAGAGGGTAGCCACAGAAATATTTCTGTATTCCACACCAAATGGTAAGTGCATAAACCACAGGAACATGTAGAACAATGTCAAGAATAATCAACAGCTTTCACCCGTCCAGAAGCAGAAAGAATAACGAAGGTACCTCTGGATTGGATACCTCCCAGGATTTACAATTAAGGCCCCACTCAAATGATATTTATGATGAAGTCTCTTTATGACAACCTGTGCTTGAACACATGAATTCTACCCACTTCCTATGCTACGTGCCTCAAATCAGAGCAAGAATCAGACCAGAGCACAAATGGGAGCACAGAGAGAACATGCTTTTTACTTCTTCCAAGGTGCTTAACCACTGTGATTTAGAAACCTACAACTTCTCTTTTTCCAAGTCTTCAGGTAGTTCCAGGGGGCTCCTGATCAGTGAATCTTTTTCAGGTGTTTTGTTCCTCCTCTGTCTTAAACATATTGTAAACTGCCCCAACAAGGGTACCTTTAAATTAGATGTACCCCTGCTCCTCTGCTTATGAGGAAGTTGGGCAGATGCAAGTTTGGTTCCTGGAGTCCTTTTAGCTGGTAGGAGCTGTTTCTGTCTATGTGTGGTTACCTCAGTAGATAATTTGTCACCAGAGTTGTTGGAATCACAGTGCGGGGACTTCACTGCTAATCTTGCTCATAAAGATGAATTTCAGACTTAGGTTAGTGGCAAAAGCTTAGTTAGGTATGTTATATTGTCTGCAACGTTCCCTAATGCACTCCTGTTGACAACGTGCTTGTTCATGCATGTCCATGACAACACACCAGCACAAAACCATATCCTATGCATATACAAGGCATCTTCTTTACAGCTCCTTCTATACAAAGTGCACGTATGCCCCAATTTGGGCACTTATTTTCTATCAGAATTATAAAGATATTGTGTCACTTCGTACTTAATAAACTTACTCCATTTTGGCAGATTATGCTAACCTCATTAGTACAGTATTGCACAGACGGTCCATCTGTTGCTCACTGATTTGCCAAGACTCAAAAGTAAAGCCTTTATACAAATATATATTCTAAGCAGCATTGCCATAAAACCTACACATACCAGAAGCCATACGTACACCATATTTCAGAAATTAATTATTACCTTCAAACACATGCAGGATTATCCAGAATCACAAACTGGAGCTGACTTGGAAAGCTCAGAAAGACACAAAAAAAGAGCTTGAGTCTACGTACAAGTGTCTGCAGAGAGGTATTCCAAGCCTAAATCGCACCTAACCTGGAAGTCAGCAGGAGCTTTCCCCTTCACTTCAAATGGGAAAAGGGGATGTGGCCCAGTCCTGCCAGTTGAGTAAAGTATCAGGGTAGACTGTGGCTGTCCAGTGTCTTTAATGTGTTTAATCCCAATGAGAGAACTGGTAAATTTTGTAAAGAGAAATATAAATCACTCCTCTTTATCTATTGATACATTTTGTTTCCTATTATTATAGCATTTAAATCATATAATGAGCAATATAAGCATTATTATAGTACTACAAACTGAGCAAGTAACTTACATCTTACAGTCGTTCTTTCAGTTCATGTAAGTTTACAATATAGATCAAAAATATTTAAAGTAATTAGTGTCTCCTATTGCCACTGGGCTGACAGGTCTGACCTGACAGGGCACTTATGCTCTTATTTTGAGCTATGCTGACTTACATGTATTACGGACATGAATTGATAGCATCTCACTATATTTCTCCTTATTAAGTGCCAAAATATGAGACCATAACAAAACTATGTTGATTGGCATGGTTACATTATACATCAGCACTGGTTCAAAACAACTAGTATTGCTTGAAGGAATCATAATACTGAACAAAGAAATAATCCTGCTACAGTAAATAAAGCCTAAGCCTTCACCAGCTGCTTCTGTAATACTGAAACAAGGCCTACAAAAACCAACTTCATGCAAAACACGTATGTTTGTGGGTCTGAGAACACTACAAGGAAAACAATGACCCTCACAGATCATGTAGTGAACACAGCAGAGATCAACAGCAGAGGTCAAGATTGTCCAATTTAAAAAGAAATAACAACCAAACAAAAAAGAAGCCCCCACAGAACAGTTAAGACAGGACAATGATCTAATGCCAACTACACTTCATCTTGCAGTGCATAAATTGACAGCTTGTAAAGGTCAAGAGAGGAACTCTTCTTCCTCCATATTTGCTTTATTTTTAGATCTTCTTTGTTCCTTTGAAGTAACAAAATCTACCAGAGGCAGAGAACTAGGCTAGGTGGATCAGTAAACTGGTAGAATAGGGTGTGTTGTAGTCAATGCTTTCCTCAGCCCCACACAGCCTTTGCACCAGTAAACCAATTGTATCTTGTGGCATGAAGATAATAAATGCTTTAATTCTGTTGTTCAAAATATTCATTGTACTCCAGTCTCAGCTCTCCAGCCACACTTATTTTGTAGAACAGATGCACAGAAAGCAACCCTCCCACCATCACTGCATATGAGTAAAAGAAGAATAACTACTGAAGTTACTTAACAAATTCCTACAAAACCAGCTCGTGCTCATAATGCAGAGAGTTCAGGGCTTTGGGTTGTCTTTTGAGTTAATAATCCAGAGTGCACTTGAATGGACACTTCACGCTAATGAAGGCCATCACCTCCTGGTCCATTTCTGACTGAATACACAAGTACTTGTAGAGCTACTCTTCAACATCAAAGTAAGCAGAATAATAGCTGGTTAGACCCAAAGAAAAACTGTTGATTTTAAAGTAATAATGAAGAGATCGAAGTTAATATCTGCCCTGCCACTCCGAGTAAATGCCTGACCTTCAGGTCCTAGCACTATCTGGTACAGAAAGATTTTATGCTGTATCGAGTCAGCAACATTTTCAGTGATTGTCCAGAAAGTGTGGAAGGGCACAAAAAGTCTCATTATTAATGTAATATAAATGGCAGAACAACTCTTTCTAAGTTGCTGTTGCTCTAGGTTAAGTATATCTCCAAGATCTTTGGCCTAGTAATTCATTGTAAGTTGCATAAGAACCACATGCTAAAAGATTTTAACACTGCTTTGTATTCTTAAGAGTTGATAAATAGGTGCAGGCACATGGCCACTGAACAGCTAAATGAAAAACTATGTCCCTGGTTTGGGAGATAAAATACACTGAAGTTGGAGAAAAATTATTTGCGTTCTAAACCACTCTGTCTTATAACCTTATAAGCCACTGAGAAAGATACCATGGCTATGACAAAGTACTCTAAGCATAAGCACATTTGCACCTCAGCAAGGAATTTGGGTACATCTTTACTACGTCAGAGAAAAACTAGAGCAAAAATATTTAAAGATGTTTTAATGTTTTTCCCCTTGAAGGGAACTAGTTTGCTTAGAAGGCAATGCTAAAGCATGTAGGTGATGAAGCTTGTACTTCACTCATAGCAGACTTAAACTCTTCTATATCGTGTTTCCCATAATCTCAAACTGTATGCTTTATGGTTTGAAAATAAATTTGATGGTGCAATTGAGAAAAGCAGCTAAACACATGACAATGTAGAACTGAATCTGGAAAGCTTCACCACATGACTTCCAAACACCACCGGGGTCTGATCCTGAAATATAGTCATTGCACCTTACCTAGCTTTCTGGTATCTTGCTCTTCCTCTGAGAGCCCCAGGGCAGCATGTGGACAATATGCAGAAGACACATTTGGGCACCTCCAGATGGACTCCACAATAACTGCTGGGCTAAGCGGAGAACTGCACACACAGCACAGGGCTGTCCAGGGCTGAACCATAGGGAAATGCCTCCAGGGTCATTTATACAACACTCTGCAAGCTTTGCTCTCAGGGAGCCACCTACCTTGAGCCATAGGGCCCATACTTTATTTTTCCAAGAATGAAGCAAAGCTTGTTCTCTTCTTGCAAATCACATCCAGACATCTAGAACCTCATTTTGACCCAATACTTCCAGAAGACCAATCTTGCAAGGAACAGAAGCCCCAGGAACAACTCCTCCAGGAGAAGGAAATCAAACTCACATCTTTGCTGTCCTGCAGGAACATCACAGTTACAGGGCCTGCTGTTAGAGGCATTTCCTCCCACTTCGGTACAGCTCCACAGTACCGCAGCAAGAGCAACTGAGCCATGCAGGAAGCACAACAGTGTTGCTAGTGAGCTAGAGGATAATTCCTACTCACCAAATGCAGTTACAGAAAATATGACTCTATAAAACCAGAAGTGCTGACAGAAAGCACATATCATCCCAAAGCCATTGTTCCAGTGGCAGTCATTTGCCTGAATGCATTTGTGATTTGAGCTGTCTATAGCACCTTGACATATGTGACAAAAAGAAGGTGAACGACACATTGTGACCTGGGGAAATAGCATCAGCAGATTGCCGAGCCACAGGTAGATCAGCTTTGTTTATGACAACCTGAGAAAAATGTTAACAGTTACCGATTGCTTTCCGATACTGATAACTAACAACCCCCATGGTTCAAACCCTATATGCTTTCTTACTGAGAGGCAACTAAACAATCAATGGGCAAGCCCCCTTATCAGACAGTATCTTGCTGGGAATGGTAAGCACTGAATGGAACTGAGTAAAAGCTTCACAGAATGACAAGAAATCATTGAAATGTTTTATCCACCAAAACTTACTAGATTACTTTTAAACCAAGACAAGAAACATTTCGCCAGCACTGGAATCAGGAATCAGATTGCCTTATCCCATCAGATTTAATGTTTAAAATTAAAATCAACCAACTCTGGCTTCTATTTCCAATTTGGACAACAATGTTCAGCTATCTAAAGCTATTTCTTCCATCTTTTGGATATAAGCTAGAAAATTCACACCCGATTTGTCACTTAAAGCAATTTGCCACTACTTACATCTTTGCCATTTTAGATGCAGCTGCCTTGATTCATGCCACCATGTTAACAGAATCAGGCTGCTACACTACAATAATGCTTATGTTGCTTTGCTGTGTTCTGCATCCTCCAAAACACCCCTATGCATAGTGGCATAGAGTTTATTTATATTGTGTGTATACACACAAACATGTATCTACACACAAACACACCTATATATATAACTTGTGGGTATTTTTATGCAGTAATTAGTTGTATCTTGCCCATACTGGTGAAGTTTGTGCCAAGCATACCGTGTGTGCTTGGCGTTTTGTAACATGACTAGCCTGTTACTGGCAGTGAGAGAGCTGGAAACGAAAGGTCATTTGTATTTATGTCAGACACAGGATGTTTCAGAAGCTTTTATGAAGCAGCTACATCTGTGCTCTCTGCGGGTTGGATTCACTCCATGCACACTGCTGGAGGACAGAAAAAGCAGATCATATAAGAGGGAAGCACTATCCTGGGCCTCACTGGAAGCCGACTACAGTAACTGTTCCACCTAACCCAGCCTTTTCACAGCATCCCAGGCAGCGGGGCCATGCAGCTCACAGACATTCCTCGTGGATGGCCAAGGGTTGTTATTTTATTATTAGCTATAATCTAATAGAAAGGTTTCATGGCATTAATTTCCTCTATAGCAAAATTAACTCTACTTGCAAAGCTTCCTCCCCCTCAGCGGGAAATAAGATGTAGGCTCAGAAGCCCAAATCCACAACGATATTTAAGTGCCTGAGGAACCGTGCCAGAGTGTCTGGCAGGGGAAGCTAAACAGACTTAGTTTTAAAAGGGAACATAGTGAATGGAGAGAAACATACTGAAAGCTTAGGAGAATGAAGTACTCCTTTTACCTACTACGGGGGGAGCTCCTAGGTGGCAGAGCAAACTTCTTTCCTGTCCTTGCTCATCTGAGTGCTTTAACCCACCACAAGTGCCTTCTCCACCCATATTTGAGACTGCCCTTTGCTGCAATTGGCACCAAGTTAGGCGCAGCTGCTGTTTCCAGGACATCCAAATCAGTGCACTGGGAGCTGTACAGAGATAAATAGTTTGTATGATCATATGAACAGTCATCTGCAAGTTCCTTACCCTGCAGGGCTAATAAAATCTTCTCTGTGAAAGAAACTAATATTTGTCTTGGTTAAAAACAAGATGCAGAGAAACAGTAGAAAATATTATGAAAACCCATGTTATGGCTTATTTTATACAGGCTGTGTGTTTTGTCATTAAACTGCTATTTTCCATATTTATTTTGTAACATTCTGCACTGAACCCATTTTATCAATTTCCTCATACGCCTGTACTGGGAGAAATGCTATTCTCGGCTGTATTTGTGTAAGTAATGGAATTACCCTGGGCTAACAGCACTGCAACAGAGGACAATTTGGCTCTCTGTCTACAGAAGCATTATAGCTAAAGCTTGACACAAGGGTAAAACTGCATCAGCACATGCAGGTTGCTTACCAAATGGCTCACTCTAATGTGACACATCTAATCTGCAGTTTATAACTTCAGTCTAATAGTGTATCATATTCAAGATATAAGAATGAAGTGTTTGGTGCTTTAACACCCTTATTACAGCTGAGTTAGTCTTTAGAGGAATGGAAAGAACTCAGAAATTATTAGCTGCATTCTATTGAAAAGGAACAGCTTCCAGATATCAATGTTAACATCCAGATACATGCAGAAGATAACACTGGAGAGCAATGAGAACATCTCAAAAAAGTCAGTTAACTAACTTCTTTCTCATTATTTTAGAATTCAACTAAAAATCAAGTGTAATCTAAAGCATTATCTAAAATAAGCCTATTAATCATCTAAGCAAAGAAGAGTTACCAACTGAAAGACTATTCCTATTTTCCATTTTTCACATTTGATCCTGCCCTTGCCAAGATTACATCTGCTCTGCAGCACAGCAATGGAACACATTCAATTGCCTGTAATTCTCCCATATTTGTATGCCTAAAAGCTCAGCATAAAGAAGTCTTTAAAAAACGAAAAAGTTCGCCTGAAAATACTTTAGGGGACTGGAAACTAAAAGATATTTCTGTAATTTATTGTACTGCTTTCTCAAATAAATGCACAGTATTAGGATCTGACATTCATTTACCTGATTTCAAGAATCAAGGTTAGGAAACACATGCTAGAACAAGTAGCAGTTCTTGTGCATGTGTTGTAAAGGCTCACAAAACCCTTTTCACTGTAGTGCCTGATGTGTTTAGGAAAATAATAGACATAAGTTATCTGCCATAAGGCCTTCACTGATGAGGTTCATGCTGAGGATTTCCATGGCAACTACTTAAAGGAACATAAATGTTCATTTTTGAAATTGAGAGCCCAGGGACATGATTAGTTACAGTAATAATACCACATAAACCACCTGCACAGGAACTGGATCTTTTGTTCAGGGCCAAGTAAACTAACTTCCCTTTTCTTCTATGGGAACCAACTTCAGAAACATTCACTAAGTTTGCAAAAAAAACCCCAGAAAATCCTACAAAACCAAAACCAAATGAGAAATAAAAAAAACACCAAAAAAAACCCCAAACACTGACGGCTTTTATCAAATTCCTTAGAAGAAACAATAAAGCATCTATATATACACATACAGCTGAAATACTGAGTTCCTTAAATTACCTAGTATACAGTAGTATGTCAGGTAGTCTATAGAAAGTCTACATGAAGAAGATTATACCAGAATCAACCCCAAGAGGCACAAAGCCAGGTTTCACAGAACATTCCCAAGTCTATTGAAATTCACATGCACAGAGTGGTTAATGGTCATTAAAACACCTTAAAAAAAGTACTCACCAGTATATTGAAGCTACTACAACAAACTGAAGTTCTGGCATGATGCAGCAGTAAAGAGGGGAACCTAAATTAATAAGCATTGCTACAGAGCAAAGAAGAAAAACAATCTAACACTTGTCTTAGCAAAGATAAACCCAGAGCAGCCAAATGCTTTATACCTGTTTCTCTTCCCTCCAGACGTGGTCTTGATTTACAAGGCATGTGTTAGGGGTAGGACTTAAGTACACTCTGCCAATTCCAACCTGCAGACTATTAAGAGATCACAACCAAGAGCATAAACTCAATCCAAAGTTAATTTATAATGGGATAGGGCTGATAGGAAACAAGTCCTAAAACCACTTGGCCCCAGCTGATCTGGTCTTCATAGTGATTGCTCTGTCCAGCTGAAAGTATTCACCTCACAGAGCTGACGGCTGATACCTTTACTCATCAGCTGAAGTCGTACTTTAAAAGCCCTCCTTCTGCAATGTAGTGCAGTTGATACAGATCGTTGAAGCCAGCTTGAAAAATAGTTTACTTTTATGCAATTATCTGAAAGAATTCTATTTCAACTCAAGTAAAGTTCCACAGAATACCTAGGTTTTATGTTCTGTTTAATTCTCACATCTATTTTAGACCTCCATTAAAACGGCATAACATTCATTTATTCAGGAAAGCTTAATAGTCTCCTGTTGGAAGTTTTCTCCATTAAGCTGATATTACTGTCACTTCATGGAAGGTCTGAACAGATGTCTTTTTTTTCTGTAAGGGTTATTATTCAGAGCTACGCTCACAGAGGCAGTTTCTTACTGCCAAAGTGACTGGAAATAAATGTTTTCTGTGATATACCATCTCATTTTCCTATCCTTCGACTGGTCAAACAACGACAAAACCATATTGTTCTTATTAAAGGATATTTAAGGACTCATTCACGAAAGACATAATTGTGATAGAGCAATGAAGGAAGATCAATGAGTCAGACTGTCGGCAGCCACATCAGCTGGAGGAAGCCACATACCTCCAAGCTGCACATGAACTCCCTGAACAATTCTGCTCTGCCTATTCTTAGCACTGAAAAATACGTTAACTTTTAGTCTCTTGCGAAAAAAGGAAGACTTCAAAGTTTGAAGGGACTTGTGGCGGGATGGCAGTGACAGGCAGCAGAACCTTTGCTACGGGTGCCCTTCAACCGGGACAAAGGAAAGGATGAGCCATGCTAGAGAAGAACAAAGGCAGAGTTAATGCACAAATTCCTGTACCTACTCATCAGCAGTGTCCTGAGAGCAGGCGCTGGGCACAGAAACAACGCCATTGCCTGAGCTGAGTGTGGAGGGGATATTTATCCTTGCTGCCTCCCAGAGCTGTCACTTCCTCTCAAGCTGGGCACAATATGCCATATGAGAATGGCACATTGTCCTTATCTTTATTTGTTCCCACTGAGTTCATTAAGTGATTTTCTGCACCAGGGATGAAAATACTGAGTTCCTGAACATGTTATGTGTAGGTTTTTCACTACCACATACAGTTACAAAGCATGTGAATAAGACAAAGAGTGGTTCCATGGGGCTTTAATAGACTGCTATTGTTGCATGCTCAGAGGATTTTTTCCTTTAGGATTCCCTGCCCTCTGGGAGAAAGCTCTCTCTGCTTAAGCTTGTGCTATTGCTAGAGACAAGGAAGGAAAAGAAAAGCTGCACAGAAAGCAAATCCAGCTATATTTGAATGATCAGCAAAGCAAATACTCTCATTTAAGGCTCCTATGCTCAGCAAGGCACTGTGAAAATTTAGATTGAGACAATCTGTTTTCTGAGGCTTGTAGGCTAAATAATAGAAAGCTAGCAAAAAGGAGCTACACGATAAGCAGAGAAAGTCATCTGACAAAAGCCTCATTAGCACTTCCATTGCCTTCACCCACAGCATATGTTTGCTGGCATTTCAGAAGGTCTGTATTCTCAGTATCCAGCAGCAAGAAACAAAGACTCGGTGAGAAACATAGGGATCTGAGTTAAACAGTTATTGTGTTAAAACTTTGCTTCTCTAATCGCTCTGTTGTGAAAATTGAGGTGCTGACTGAGAAAAAGGCATCTAGAGTAGAACAGAGATGACTAAGAAAAAGATTCCTGCCACTTTAATTGCTTTTGTACCAAGCATATTACCTCCTGGTGTGTAGACAGCAAATTAGCAATAGTCTCAGGATGAGCAGTAATATAGCAATCAAATCATTCCTTCCAGCTATATAGCAATAACTATGTGCTCTCCTGGCCTATCTTTTCCTCAGTACATGGCACACTCGGCACTGAGTATACTTAAAAATACCCCTATGCTGTAGACATTATTAAATTCCAATTATTCTATCCGTTTGTACTAACGTCATAACTGTGAAGCTTATCAGCACTTGTGTTTCCATTTTATAGAGAGAACTGTATGCCATGCCTGGCAGCAGTAGCATGGGAGTCAGTGAGCCAAAATGGTACTTCAAGACCTGTGTCTATACACCGATGCTCTCTCACATGTTCCACAGCTGCTACAGGGAATTTGAAATCGAGCATTATCCAATTAGTTTCAAAATAATCCTAATATTTCTTATCATTAAAACATAACTTGCATGTAATTGTCATTTTTTACCCATGTTTCTACTTCAGTCAGATCAGCTTCTGCAATATTACTGGTCTGTCACTACCTCACACCTTCATAATCTGAGTACATACTTTATCAGCAGTTGAGACATTGTCTGTGGGATCTTAATTCCCATTGCAAAAGGAAGCTATGCACATTTTGGAACTGTGAGTATAGCACAGGTTCATTCAGTAAATTGCCTTGGATTAGCCTGTGATTCAGGATGCATCTCTGTTGCTGAATAGGGAAATGCTGGAAGCAAGACCAAGAGCTGTTTCCATTCTCAACCTGCAGCTCTGTTGTGAGGTGTTCCAATCAGTGCCCTCCAAAATTAGTGAGTGCATTGAAGGAATAGCACTCCTAACGACCACTCCTGCAGGATGACTGAAGTTACAGGTTCTTCTCCATCCATCTTTTGCAGTCCTCTGACATTACCCCACCATGGTTTGCATTCTCCATCACTCCTGGCACACCTTCATACCACATCCCAGACCATAAAACACGTGGCACAAGCTCCTTAAGAGCACCGTCTCCTCTCAGTAAACACACTGTCTTTTAGGCAGTTCTCATGTAGACCATCTTATTTTCAAGTAGAAACAAGCTGGCATTGTTATTATCCACAGCTCATTTCCTACTTCCCCCAGAACCACAGATCTATCCATTTATCATTTCTCTATGACATATAACCTTGCTTGACTCTGCTAATATGAATAGCTATGTTTGAACGAATATTTACAATGAAAATGTTTCAGTGAAGGTGAGGGATGTGTTCCCTGTTCTCTAAGCCCAGTCAGCAAAAACTCAATGGATGCCAACAGAGGCAGCTGGGATTTTCATCTGTATAAACAGGAGCAGGATCTGACAACCACAGAAATGACACATGTTCATTACAGCCATCTGTAATTCAATCTCCAAAATATCAATCAAGTTTACCTGACATGATTTTTCCTCCATCATCAGCTCATGCTGCTTATTGCTTCTTGGTCTGTTACCCTTAAATGCTAGATTTTTTTATTCACCTTAATATTTACGCCTTTACTTTAAAACAGTTTGAGTTCGATTCACTGGACAACCTTTTTAATGATAATACCATATTACTTTCTATTTAATAATGCTATACAGATCATCTGTTTGCTATCTGGCTCTCTGTGGTCTGGTCTTTCTTTCCACTGCTAATGTAACACGATATGTTTAGGTTTAGCAGTACATTTTGGTATTATAACTCCCTATATACCCATCACACTATATCACAACACTTCTATAGTCCAGTCTTGGCTACTGATTCCACATAAGTAAATATGATGTTGTTTCACCCCAATTTAAATTTGCAGATTCCAGATATTATGTGATTTTGAAAACCATCCATTGAGCTTCCTGAAAACATCTTCTTTCTAATTCTTGTTAGATCTCATTAACTATTCTAAAGAATATTTCAATAGAAGTGAAGAAAATTATCCAGATGTTTTATTGATCTAATAAATATCTTTGATTTTCCTCTAGTTTGACCAGAAATGGTCCACCTTGTTTGATCTTACTGATGCAATGTATTGTATATGAAGATCTCCATTTCTCCTAAAGAATCCTCTTATATCATGTTAGTCTTCTCATTACTCAGCACAGAAGAGTGGATCAAACCAGTAATTTTTCTACAAAAATACATATAGTGCATAAGTCTACAATTGCTTGAATAGCTTAGCAACAACTACCATTGGGTTGAGCCAATCTCATTTCCCTCTAGAAACAAGACAAATGAAGGAGAAATAGTAGATGTCTTACTTTGACCGCACTAAGGCCCTAGAAACTGGTTCACACGTGAGAGTCAAGAAAGTAATGTCAAGGTGAAAATACTCCCAGTTGAACTTCAAGCAATACTTAAAACTATTTGAATAAGATACTGAATAAAACTGTTAGCTGTTGATTGGCAAAACTGCCATGCATTCAATGCTGTACAAATCACAGCCAATTGTTCACATGAATATTGATTTTAGTGCTGATAAAATCTGAAAGGTTAAGATTAGTGAAGCAGTGTCTCTGTATCATGTGCTTATTCTTTCTGCCACTCTTCAAACGGAGCCTTCAAATTAGAAAGACTTGACCTATTCATCCCCCCATAAAGACACCAAGTAAATCATAACAGATAAAAAGAAAGCTGTTTTTACTCAACATCACCAAGCAAAAATCAAGAATCTTAAATGAAAATGACCTCAAAGTGGCCAAAGGGCAGCCAGTGTTAATGCTGAGGTATAACAAAATCTCCACTAAAGTTTTCTAATTCTGCCACTGCAGCTCAAGAGCACATAAATTACTGCTCCATTCCCCAGAGGGCAATTTAGCCTTCTTTTTAAAGGAATTCTAAATCCTGGTAAGCTCCAGGCAAGACTCTACATGTTTAGCCTCTGCTCTGCACATATTAAGCATGCCTAGATTTTTAAATATTTATAGGTACATTGATTTCGCATACAGCAAGATGGAAATTACCTAAATTTGGCCTCACTATTTGGCCCAGCTTATTCTTACAGTAAACCTAAAGTAAGACCAGGTAAAGTTAGGGGAATTAGTTCTGACTTCAACAGCAGGAAGTTGTAACAGAATACAGTTCCTAAACAAAGGACACATTTACCAAGGTTTTGTTGTATCTAGTATAATATCTATTATCTCAGATGGAACAGGTTGCCTTCTGCAAGAATTTCAGAGTTTAGCCCTTAACGGTCAATACTGGTACTTTCAGATACTAAAAATCCTAATTCCTAAACTGATTTAGACCCCATATTTTGTAAAAACAAAGAAGCATTTAATATTTCCAATTTTACCCTTTAAGGTTTAACCCATCTCATTTCCAAACTTTATAGCATTTTCTCAAGAGCTAGAGACATCTAGGAAGCAGGAAATATGCTGGAATTTATTCCTCCCTGCCTTCCTGTCTCACTGCCAAGTATTATATGACCGAAGAAGAGCTGGCAATCTTGGCTATCAGAATTAAAATGACAAACTGGGTGTCTAGGGTTCAAGACCATAATCCAGCCAAGCTGTTTTTCCTTCCCTTTCCTCATATTTATAAGAGCATCTGTTCCTTCAATCTTCATAGTGAATAGCGAAGTTGAAGAAATTAGGCAATTTTCTTTTTCTTTACTCACTTGCCTAACTCTTGCCTAACTGTCTATCTACCACTCAGTACACGAGCATGTGAAGCCCATTTTGACAAGTCATGAGCCATGACCTTGTTATTTTAAGTGGAAAGAAAATACTTTTCAGATTGCAGTGAGGAGGATGATTACAGAAGGCACTCTTTCTAACTGCTGCCAGCTTTGCTGAACTTGGCTTAGTGAAAGAAATACAAGTGCATGAAACATTTCATCATTAAGCTCTCCTGCCGTTTCCTTATCAATAATTAGTGTGAGCAGCAGAATGTGTGCACTTCCTCAGTGGAAGTAATTAGAGTGTAGAGGGAGAGCAGTTTTCAAACCAAAGCTTAAAATACATCAAAATGACACAGGCCTTCTTCAGAATTTCTTGAGAGACATTTTTTTTCCTCTCTCATTCAAATAAAATTCATAACTATGTAATATTTTTGTTACCACAGTCTCTATTGATGAAAACCCACAAAATATTGGGTTAGTGGTGGACTTGGCAGTGCTGGGGTAAAGGTTGGACTTGATGATCTCAAAGGTCTTTTCCAACTTAGTTGATTCTATGATAGTGACTAGGCATCCTTCAAGGCTGGATCAAAATTCCTATAATATCATGATGAACTACCTCTCTCAACAGCCATTCTTCTTCAAGTCACACAAATGCTCTTCAGTGTCAGGCAGAAGAGTAGGAGAGATCACTGAGGTCAGTAGGAGACAAGTCTTGCCTTTGTTGGGACCACTGAAGGTACTGAAGTACACCCAACAGCCCTGTGTTCATGCTTGTCACTCATTTGTGAAAGGTAACCAGAAACAGTTTTAGTGGGAATAGTTCATGATCCTCAAGGTTGAACAAAAGAAAAAGAACAAGCACAGACTAAAGATAATGTGTGAAGAGGGGAATAAAACCAGGCAACAGAGATGGACAACGAGGGACAAAAAAAACCCCAAACCGCTGAAAGTAATTACATCCTCACAGCAGTGGCTTTCAGAAATCTTTTCTACTGGCTCCTACAGGGCTGAAAGGTTTAACACTGAAGAAAGCAATTATTACTGGTAAACATGGAAGAATATCATACTGCCATAAATAACAATAGATGTTGCCTTTCCAGTAACAGCAGCTAAATGGTTAAGAGAGATGTAAGTTTCCAAGCCCTAGACACTAGTATGGGATGCTCTAGGGGCATTCTAGGAGTTAAGTGACAGTGCTATTTTAGAAACCACATTCAGCATGTACCCAAATTAACAGCATCATAGAGAACACACTTCCTCTACAGTGTTTTAGGGAAGTTTTAGAAACTGAGATGAGAACACGATTTTAAAATGCAGCCAAATATATCTGTATTTTAAAATTATCTAAGACTAAGGAGTCTCCTAAAAACTATAGAAACAGTTGCTCAATACCATGTGCCAGAGAAACATGATAATAAATCCAGCATTTCACCCGTTAGTCAGGATTACAGATTTGAGTGAGGAAGGATTTTGGTTTTGATAAAGTGTTTTGTGCTCAAGAAGGAATGGTAAAGCAAGAGAACTTGTGGTTCAGTCTGGAGGAGGCTGGGATGGGTGTGCTTTGTCCCCAGATTATGTGTGCTACACACTGAAAGAGAGATTTGGATATGAGGTCTATCAGTATTGTCATTGGAAAAGAATCACTGATTTCATCTTGGTGGTGGCCTCTGTCACAGTAATAAAACAAAACAGATATTGAAGAGGGGAAAAAAAAGTGAGGTACTTCATTTCCATGGAGATCTCTGGGGAAATTGTCTCAGTGTCATTGAACAAAGACCAGATTAAAACAGCTCAAGAATGTTGCCATATTTGTAAGCAGGAACATCCTTCAGAGTAAGCTGTTGTTGAACGGTCACAGCAGAGAATCAGGGTTCTGGGCAGGGCTCTGGCTTCAGAGTATAATTCATTTACAAATATTATTTGAGACATGGGCTATTTGCAAAACTAATTGTCTGCCTCCTCACTGATGTCCAGGCAAGTTATATTTATTTATATATATAATAACTGTGTAGTTATATTGGTTAACTGGAAACAGAATGATTTATTCTTTATACAGAACATTTTATCAGGTAGTTTACCAATAATTTTCTTTCCCTACCACTCCTCTACAAAGAGGCTGGACTTGGTGCAACCTTTTGCTTTTAGTTCTGTTCATGAAAATGATGCATGGATCAGATCACTTGTTCAATCACCCAGCGCTTTCTTATTGAGATTTCCCAGGTAATATCAAGAGCTACATCAATTCTTAGCCTTTCTGCACCTCTGTGTAATGCTAAACTGGGCACATTCCACAAGCTCTGGAAAGGTCTCCTTAACTCCATTTGTTTTCTGGAAGGGGCTCATTCTATTAATCATGCAGAAAGATGGGCTCACTTTTTGTACTGTTGTCATACCCATCATCACTTTCTTTGGCTTCCATAGCAAGACATTCATTATTGCTAATGTCCAGTGAATAGCAGGCATGACAGAACTTCTGCAGTGTCCAAATGTCCTCTTAAAAAATAGCATGCTCCTGAAAGATTCCCTGTTTGCTCTATGAGCTCCTCTCCTGAGCTCCTTCCAGCCTTTTTCTTCCTGATGATGTCTGAAAGAAATTAAACTAATGTTCTGGATATCTGGCCATATAATTTCTGAAAATGCTTCTTCCTGCAAGCACTGTGTGTCTGCAGCACTCATTAGAGTGTGCCTGTGTAAATGTCTGTGTGTGTACTGTCCCTACCCTATATCTCAGCCAACCTATCAGCCTCAAACTTTGCCATCTCAGAAGGTGACAGTTAAAACCCTGTTAACTCCAAGTCCGCAATGATGCACTTGCAATTTAAGACAGGCCAGAGGCTTTATTAACTATGAACACTGGGACAGCATCTCTCCCTTTCCTGCCCAGGTCTCTGCCAAGTGTTTGGAGAGACCCAACCTCTACACTGCTTCAGAAAAAATGAAAGAGGGAAGGAAAACCAATCATTTAAATGTTACCAGAACCAGGCATCCATCCCTGGAGCTCCCTAAATCACTTGTTAATTGCCACGTTTCTAAGGCATCAAATAGTAAATAATGTGACAGTATGGAGAGATGTCTCTTGGTGAAGCCTATAGCAGTGGCACACCCAGTATTAGCTTGGCTCAGAAGCAGGGAGTTCCTTCAGCAAGAATTACTACCAATGAACTTTAACTTGGTGTACAACAAGTTGTAGTGGATTTCCTACACTGTCCTGGAAAGATATTCTGTCCTTCCTGAGTGGGCAAAGAATTTCCTCCTAAGTGAGAAAAAGCAGCTGAGAGGAAATAAGAATATGCCACAGATAAGACTGACAAACTTGCAAAAGACTGACTGCTTCAACAGCCAGATTCCAGAAAACCCAGGGACCTCAAAACCAGGACTTTACAAATAAATCTTCAGACTTACCTACAGTACATGTCAGCTTTCCGGCAGCCCATGAAAGATGTCCTTCCTTCCTTCCTTTCAATGACTAGTAAAGTTTAGAGGAAAAAAGCATATTTTTTCTAGAGCCACACAGATAAACTCTGCTTTTTCTTCAAAGTCTCATACTCAAGGTAGTCATTTTCTGCCCTTTGACTAAATGCAGGGTCCTTCTCTCAGTTCCTTTTGTCCATATTCCACTCCCTCTATATCTGACCAGTCACATTCATAAACATCCAGATGTGCCAGGCACACCTCTTGCATGGGGCCCATGTTACACGCCTGTGACCCTAGAACAGCATTTTATCGGGGGCAACAGTAGAGACCCATGCCATTGCTTCTAGTGGCACATCAGAGGCAGGGCACACCATAACATAACCCCGTGCAAGATGAGAGAGGGGCAAACTTACATGTCAGCAGGAATCCCTCCTAGCAGATTAGCAGCAGCCCATGACATCCTTCACAATGCTGGTAGCACACAAATAGGAGAGAGATGAGGATCCTCAGCACCATTTGGTTTGATCTACTGTTCCGCTCCTGTGTCCTGAATTACAAATGTAGACAGAGCCCAAGAGAACTAATTAATGCCTTCCAGAAGAGATCTGGGAAGTGAACTAACATATCCACAAGCATGTAACATCAGGGAACCAAGAACCAGGTCAGGAAGCTGTGTTATACGGCAGCATAGATATACTAGGAGGTGAGACAGGCAAGGAGTACAGTCAGGACCCTGAATTTTAGGAAAGCCAATTTCCAGCTCTTTAAGGATTTCGTCAATAGGGCCCCTCGGAAACTGCCCTTAGGGACAAGGGAGCAGAACAGGAAATGATCGGAGGGATGGAGCTCCTTCCTTAAGAAGAACATTTAAAATCTGTCAACTGAATGTTACTAATACTGTAAATTGGAAGCAAAATCCCAGTAAAAATTGTGGCCAAACCCACATGTGGCTGGCATGGTAGGGGATGAAGAACGAGGAAGGAAGCTACATGAACCCCCACTATTGCTACTGGAAGTCTTGTGAGCAAGGCTGTGAAGAAGAAATTATTACTCCTCTAAGAAATGATTACTCCCATAAGGAATTCACATTGTTTGATTTAATCTGGCAATATACCAGTGTATAACCAGAATGGTCTGGGTCTCTATGCATTTTTGTTGCTTTTCCCTCTGATGTACAGGCTCAAAAAGGGACATCATCTTCCCTACAAGCTTTGTATCTCCTGGATCTTCAGACAATCACATTGACAACAGCAATGCAAATATCTCTACCTTACAAAAACTGCTAGAAGCAACAAAAAAGTGTTGAGCATTAATATTCCTATTACACAAGAACACTGTATCGGCCCAGATTAACTTCTTATACATTTTGTTCAAAGGGTTTGGAAACTTTATACTCACGTGCTATTGTTTTTCTCCATGGTACAAAAGTTTCAGTTACTGCACATAAAACCCCATCAGTAAGAACTGTAAACAGTACTGAAGCACGAACTGAAGCAGTCATGTATAATCATCATATATTTGACAAGCAGAGACAGTCATGTCATGTATTCTTAGAAAGGAGTGATCATTTCTACATGTTCTCAGCCAAAGAGGGAACTGGCTTCTGAATTTGAGGCTTTTCCAAGGCCAAGTGTGTTTTTTCCCCCATCAGGAAGTATTTTTTAGATTTAACACTACTTCTAGATGAAATCCAGTCACACAAACACAAAGAAATAAGCTTACTGTGAGGGAAGTTAACCAATTAGATGCCTGGAAGCCTCTGTTTGACAGTTTATCGATATATTGGATTATCTTGAAAGGAAAGGTTTAATGAAATCGTCAGAGGTGAAGGATTTGGAGTTTGTCCCCACCAAAAGGCAGCCATTCTTGTGAAATATTCACACCAAATTATCAGCAAAACTAGTGGGAGTTCAAGGCTCCCACCAGCTCCCAGAAAAGCTCAGCATCTTGCAGTAAACCATAAGTGAGCAAGAGGATAAAATATCTTCTTTACACTGTATTTCAGTGCTTTTAGATCGGAGTTAAACATAGGCATACTGGCTAGATGGAGTAAGAAACGTATGTTACCTCTGCCAGTGGCATGAAGACTGTCAGTTTGGCAGCTTCCAAGAGTATAATTTTGTACATGGACTTTTATCAAGAAAGTTTCCTATTCTAGATCAACAGTGGAAACAGTACACAGAAATACATGCAGTTGCCAGCATCTCTGTACTTCCCTATCTGTGTGACTCATCTCTCAAAATAGAAGATATTTTATGCCTGTGAGATTGTTGGACTTTCTGCTGTGAATTTTCAGCTAGAACGACAAATACAGTTACTGTCAAACATAGGATGCCCATTTCTGAGACCATGAAGGTCTGATCAACTGATGATTAACCTTTAGCCAATTGTTTTCACTGGAGCTGTGGGTCTTTTGCTTCTTTGTTGAGCAAATAGAGCTATTACAATTTGTATAACACAGGAGTGGTCAGGGCCCTCAGTGAGGTAGCACAATTTATAGGGTGCCAATAAAGAAACTGATGTGAAGGCATAATCCTGGACACCAACTGTTTCCAAACCTAGGGCCCTAATTCTCCAATGTTTGCTCATCACACTCTGGAGCTGACAATTTATTTGTGTAAGATACTACATATAATACACATAAGTATATGAAGATGACCACTCACATGGAAAAAGAAGGGGAACAAGTAAATGCACAGCTTTCCCATCTATTTCCTTATATATATGAATTATAAGGAAGAATATGAAGTGTCAGCCCTCCCCATCTGCCCCTCCACCCATTATTGTCTGTCTTCAGCTCCTCTGACAAATCAGGATTGGGGAAGGTCGGTTTTCAAGCAGTCAAAGCCTTTGGGGGTTTTTGCAGAGGCAGTTACCCTCAAACTAAAATTCCATTGCAAGAAGCCCATAAATACAGAGCTGTTTATTTTCCATTTCTCTTGATTAAAGTATGAGCTCATTTTTTACTCTGCCTTTTTCATACAGTTAATAAACTCATGCCCTGTGGTACTGGTGACTTTTACAAACCAGCTACTCAACTACACATCCATCTTTACACTGAGCATTAATGTTTTATTGTTCTTGTTCTGGCTGTAATGATTTTTCACTTTCTTTGCTGATTTTTTTAATCAAAAGTAATTTAAAGCACTTTTCACCAAGAGAAACCTTCACCAGTTTTAAATTCATCATATGTGTGTTCTGGGCCACTTGGTCAAATCAGAAATCTTACATGCTTTGCTGGCTTTAAATCAAGCTATATTAGGTAATAAATAAAAAGGCCTTGTAGGAATCTCCTTAACCATTTATATATAAAGAAAAACTATCATAGAAGTCCCTTAAAATTCTGTGTTTTTTCTGTAAAGTGTTTTTGCAGGTGATTTTACTATGTGTAACTGCATGAAATAGCCTTTTAAAGTAATTAATCTTACAATGCTTTATCTGCAGTCTTGTTAAAAAACACCCAAACAGGTTTCTTAGTACATCCAGATAATTTGTCACTATTTATGAAACAATCCCTTTGGAAGTTACTAAGTTGATTATGAGTAACTTAAAAGTTGTTCAGTATCAGTGTGAATCAAGGCAAACACCCACCTGCCTTTTCACTTACCATCTATTCCACGAGAAGCAGTTCTGAAGTTCTCCAAGCCCTCACTTAACAGGTGATCTGCTTTGCCAAAGATTTGCCTTATAACATTGTCAGGAAACTCAATTCTCTGCTGTGCCATAGAGATAAGACCAATTCCTTTTTACCACACTGGTTTGTGAGCTTTTAGGATCAGAAGATCCTTGGATAGTGATAGCCTTTTACTATAGGCATTGTATAGTATTTCTTATTACTTCCAATAGGAATGATAGTAAAATTATAGGTCTTCCCAGCAGCAATTTGTAACCATCTGCTAAATGCTCAGTGAATAATTTCTAAGTCTTTTTTTACATTGCTGGAACCAAAAATTCAGCTCGTTTCACCCACCTGTGACTTTTCCAGCAATGTGCTCTGTAACACTGTTAATGCTCAAACGTCCAGTCAGTATCTGTTAACTTTTCTAAACTTAGTATTCAGATTTGTGGATACTTGAATTCTTGTATCCTGGAAGTTTTTCAGAGCCGAAAGCAAGAGTTTAACTCGTCCCTTGGCAGAGACACTGTAAAAATGCCTTTTTCTGTGCATCTCCCTGCTGTTTAAGAAATAGGCTGGTGAGATCACAGCCAGTAAGTGCTTCTTCCTTCAGATCCTGTTGCCAAAAACCTTCAGGCTCCAGAAGAGAGAGTTTCTTCTGGCATCGTGCAATCCCTGAATTTTGAACAAGCTTGATATTTCAACTATATAATTAGGAGTAGCTGTTGTGTTGCTATGCTGCTTTTCCCATATGGAGCTAAAATCTGATATCACAGACTGAAAGTTCATGACACCAGTACACATTCACTAGCCCCTGTTCACTGAATTGTATTTTTCCCTTCTCATTGGTATTATATAGTTGTCAATTTTTATTACAGGGAATATTGCCAGGTGAAGTAATAAAGGAACTGGAGTGCAACAATGTGTAGGAGGGGATGTGTAGGGTGCATGATGAGTTATCATGCCACAAGGTGCAGCATGAGGACACAGATTAGGCACATGAATAAAAGCTGCATTTGAAAAACTAAAACCAAAGGAATGAAACAAAAAAATCCAGCCTGCACTATAGTTCTTATTTGGTTGCACACTGTTTTTCTGAACCACAACCCCTTAAAGTCTTTGATTTGACAGAAACAGAAAGCAATACTGCATCTAGGGTTCAAGACCTACAGATCTATATCTGCCTCAAGAAGCAGCTGAAACTGTACCACTATCCATCACACACTAAAAGCAAAGAAAATACAGGCCCCATTGCGTTATAAATCATCATAAGGAAACATATGGAAGAATCTGAATGAAATTATGAGGAACTTCCACCAGACTTTCCTGGCTGCCTACTCTGTGGCATTATTAGAATATTTTCCATTCATTTCATAGCTCTGCTCAGGTTTGCTGTCAGGATGGTTCGACATAATACTAACAGTCAAAATGTCTGACAATACAGCAAACATCCAAACATGCTAAACCATATCACAGACACTAGTGTTCCTTGGAAAGAAGGGTCTTATGAGCAAGAATAGGATGTCCAGAGGGATCAGAAGAGCCCACTTCCTATCTTTAGTACAGACATCTTGTGGCCAGCTAAACATTACCCAGTCTTGTCAGATGCTAAAGAGTACCACTCACCCTTACACTGTGAGGACAATATTGGGTACTATTAAGCAAGAGTTCGTGAAGCACAAATCCTGGGAGAAGAGGTAGGAATACAAATTAGCTTATTCAAAAAGGCATAAATGTGTGCAGAAAATTTCTTTCTAGTGAGCCCTTCTGTCTGCATGCAGCCCACTGAGTAAAGACATGACTAAACAAATAATACTGTTTTCATCAGAAAATAGGGATTTAGGAGTATACTTATAGAATTCTGATCATTCCTCTCACTTCTACCCCTCTAATCTTTTTCATTCCATAGCAGTGAAGAAGCTCAGCTCCTTTACAGTGGAATTAACTGGAGTTTGGGTTCAAAGTTTTTCACATATTCAGGCATCAATGTTACAAAATGCTATGGGTGCCATCCCATAGTTTTTGTTATCTATTCTATAAACACACATGTGCATGCTTCTGCAATGACTGACCAAATCCAATCAGAATGGCATTTTACACATAAACTTCTGCCAAGATTAACTTTAAGTGGTTGAGCAGTAAATACAAACTTGCGCTGAGCCTAGTTCTGAAGTTGTTCCATTTTTACATCCAGGCTTTTGGTTTGCCAATTACACATTTCAGGTGAATTGTAAACACACTTTATTTGGCCTGATGTTACCCAAGGACAGTTGTGAGTAAATGGGAAGTAAAATTCTTTTGCATGTTTGAGAAACCTTGTGTAAGCTGTAACTTTCTTGCTTGAGTGGCAGTTGCATCAAGAATTACCATAGCAGTTTACATCCAAAATAGAATGAGACCACACGGTTCAAAGAAAGTTGGAACTGCTGCAGGTGAAACCATCCTGCTAAACTTGATAAACCTTTGCAGGATGATGCAGTCTTTTCTATGAGCAAACAACTTCTGTAACAGTTCTGAAAAAGGCCATGAAAGACAAATGCAGCTGTACTCTTCAGGCATGCGTTATGTGAAGAAACCATTCAGTCTAATCTTTCTGCTGCTGTTATGTCAAATATACTATTATTAGCTCAAATTTACCGAACAATTTCCTTTTGCTAGATCTCAAAAATGTCTCAAGAATTAAATATCCACACAGAAGAACTGAGCTCCAGCTACCTTAGGGGCACAGCATGGACCCTGCACACATAGCACTGTATAACAAAGATAACAGAAAGCAAATTCCCACCTTCAAAGCATCATAGGCAGAACACTGAAAAAACCTCCCTGTAATTTATATTGGTTCCAGTGAAGGATCCTCACAAAACCATGGCACGATCCTTAATGAGTTGACTTGCGAAAGATGCAAAATGAAATGGACCGGAACACGAATAAAAATGTAGCTTTAGGAAAAATGGTCAAGGAAGCTGTTGCCTTCTAAAAGCTTCTATCTCACATGAAGGGCGGTTTGGAGGCCAAAAGCCAAGGGATATGGGTGTAGCGCTGTTCACATCTGGTCAATAGCCTGACTGTTGCTTGGTCATGTCTTGTGCAGCTTTATGGGTCTTTGCCAACACAGGCCCTCTGGATTCCCAGAATGGGCAGCAGAGAGGGTAAAGTGCAGGGTACTCCCCATGATGAATCACAGAATCATAGAATAGTCAGGATTGGAAAGGACCTCAAGATCATCTAGTTAAAGATGAAGCCTAATAACCTCCATCCCTGGCTTTTCATAGCTGTTAAGCTACCAAACTATCAGGCTTTGGAGGTCCCAAACATCCTAGAAAACTGTAGAAAAGGTTTGTAAAGGTGAAAACATCATTTTCTTGTTTTCAAACCAGGGGTCTTCATTCACATGCTACGCATTCTATGATAAAAATCATCATAATAATAAAAACCATAATTCTTTACATGCCAGATTAAGTGAATAAGAAGTACAGTGATAAAGGCTTTGAAAATTAAGAATGCTTTTCTTACTTATTTCCTCTGACAACTCAAGAAAAAGGAGGTAGTCCAGAAAACAACATACCTGAAATTAATGCATAAGAGCTATGTCCAGACTTCCTCTAAAACCGTAAGTCCATGCCCCCATTCATACTTAATTTGAACCATTTGGAGACAAGACCATACCCAGGCAAATGGTGGCTGTTACTCAGTAGAACAAAAAGAGTAAAGTGAACAGCTTATAAAGATTCCCTGGGAATTTAATATTTTAATTAAAAAAAAACAAACACCAAGAAAAAAGAGGAAAAAAAAGGCTTAATTAGTGACAATTTAAAAATTAAAAAGATGTTGCAACATTAAACTTTTTCTTCCAGTGAACAGTCTGAGGGGAGCGCAAGGAGCCTTTCTTACCTGGCTTTGTAGCTGCAAAGTTCTTTCCTTGTGCTCCTGATGGCACTTGCAGAAAGAAGGTACTGAATGGACACATACAAAGACTAATTGATGCTAACGTACTTCAAAAGGAAGTTGGATGCTCAAATACTCTGATAAACTTTGACAAAAGTGACTCCAAGGGTTTTGACAATTATGTTCTATGGATTTAGTATCCTAAATAAAGGAAACCACTTGGTCTTGGACCCATTCTCACTGCTTGAGACTGAACAAAAGCAAGAACAAAATGAAGGGGTTTAGTGTACATGTGGTTTTGCTGGAGACCTAAAGCCAATACAGCCAGGTTTTGCGTGCTATGGCAATGCTTTAACTGAGAAAATATTTCACTAATCAACTCTCTCAACAGTTTGAAAGAGTCCATCATGCTCGTTATGACTCATCATTTGCATATAAATGTATCTCATCTTGAAAGTTCCCTGTACTTCCTCTGCAGCTCACTTCACAGACTCTTGGCTAGGAAACAGCTCAGTTTACCAACTGACTGTGGGCAGTAGGCTTTGAGCAACAACAACAATGATGATGATGAAGCCAAGAAAAGCTCCAGAACTGCAGCAATTATTAAAATGACAAGCAGAAAATACACAGTTTTGATAATTCTTGACCCTGTTCTTGGCAGTGGCATCGCTTTGAGCATCTTTTGTGCTTTTATAGGAATAGCTACAGACCAAGCACCAGATATCTATGCAGTATAACCATTGCTGATTTCTTCCTGACGTTTTTATTTATCCTGCCTGTCACTTAATATGCTGAACAACCGGAAGAGATTTTCAAAGAACTTCTCTGCAGTCTTAATCTATTCATGTTGCCATTTAACAGGACAGGGAGTATTGTATTTCTTGTTGTCATCACATTAGATTGGATATTTAAAGTGGTTCATCTGCACCATTAGTTGAACAAAATATCAATACCTAGTGCTACAAAAATAGCATTTATAGCCTGGATTACTGCTGTGCTGCTGAACGTCCACGTTATTGCCACGAAAGCTTTTCATTATGACAAATCTTGTCAAAATTACATAGCAGGAAGGTATAAGCAGCAGTTGTATGGCGTAAGCCTTCAATTTGTTCTTGATTTCTTTTCTGCTTCTTAGGCTTTCTTTTCTTTTCTTTCTGTGTTGTCTTCAGGCTGAAGCAGTTGGCTGAAAGAACAAAGTCCAAAGAATTAGAAAGTGTTGATGGGCGCTGTTCTTTGTTCACTGTTACATACATCGCCTGCTTCTTTCCTACTCTTCTGTTTGTACTGACTGGCACTGTGGAAAGCATTACAAAAAACTGGTATTTTAGTCACCTTATTCGATTTTCAACTACCTTTATGTGCCTAAACAACGTGCCTGGACAAGTGTGTATTGCTTTTAAAGGGTTCCTAAACACTCATGCATAGAAAAAGGAAAAATAGCTGCACCTCTTTAGAGAGACTCCAGTAACAGGAAAAGGAGAGGTCAGCAGCAAATGCAGAACAAAGACTGCAGTATCTCAAAGTATTAGTGTTAACGGCAGTAGAACTACTTCAGAATTGTGTTTGCATCCCTTGCCTATCTCCTGATTTTTATTTACTAAACTAAAGGGGTGCATTCTGGGTTTTGATACAATACAGAATCGTGGATACATGTGTGATTTGGACACAATAGGGCATCATGTCCCACCACTTCAAGAAAGAGGAGCACGAGGGAATCCGTGGTTAACATTACAGTCTTTTTCCAGCAGGTAAAAACTTGGGCAAGTTAAGTGGCCTCAGAGCTTTGAACTGGCTTCGCTTAATTTTATATGTATTCAGCTAATGCTTTGTCTGATTTTCTGGGACATTAAGGTTTCAGATGAAATCTGAATTGCCCAGACTTGGAGTCGAGTTAGCACAAACACCACTGTAGTCACCAGAGAGAGACAGCAGCACATCAGAGGGTGATACGTACCACAGAGAAGTAGATCTGTCCCCTTAGACTGCTTCTCTCCACCTCCTGATTACAGAAGAAATCTAGCATGACTCAATTGACACAGAGACCTTAGCTAAATTGCTGATAGCAGGCAGGGTAAATAAGAGTGTAAATGCTATTACCTCTGAAGTCCCAATCTCAGAGGGACTCAGTTTTCATCTAACAGGAGTAGAAAAACCTTTTTAGAAGAACTAAGCACTCTAAAAAATGGAAAGTCTGGCCAGGGTACCACCATAGGTACTGGAAATCTGCCCAATTGTCTCTGCCCCAAATACTTTTCAATCTTTCTTTGACAAATCCAGACACAGATAATTAAATCTGTCTCTCAGGAAACCAACAGGAGTTTTGCAATTACCTTCAATGAAGTCAGAATTTCATTTGTGAAATAGAAATATGAGATGAAAACCAAGGTATAAGAAATAAATTATGAGAAGCACTTTCAGTAATGTAGTTTACATACTTGACATGCAAAAAGAAAGGCTGGTCCAGGCACAGGGCATATATCAAAAGAGGCAATGAAGTATGAAGCAGAAGACAGAATAATAAAGCAAGAGCAGAGGTGAACGGATGGAACCCTGGCAGGAAAAAGAGAAGCAGGGCTTTGAAGTCATGGGACCACTCCAGACTGAAACTCAAATGCTAAGATCAGAAACTGGCTTTTCATAATGTAAATTCTGCCTTGGTTACCAGAAAATAAGATCAGTTTTCCATGACTTGATTATCACAAACTAGAATCAAGTCAAATTCCTTCATCTGAAATTGCTTCTCTTTGTATCCAGTGCAGAATGAACAATGCTCTAACAACGTAATGAACAGCAGCTTGTGAGAAGTCAGGTCCAAGCCTATTGTTTACATTTATTGCCTAATCTCTAGAAGACAGCTGAATAGACCAGTTGCTCTTAGGAAGCATATATCATGTTATGAGTTATCTTCTTTGAATCATGCAGAAAATAACCCAGGAGTGTACTGGCATTGGTATCACTAGCTGATCCAGCTATGGTTTCACAGTAATTTCCTAAACCAGCAGTTCCAATCTGTTAGCATTGATTAACCTTGTATTAAATCAGGATTCTCATGTGCTTCATTTAAAAATCACAGTGTTTGAATTTTTTATATGGCTGAGCTCTTCTTGCCTTTATAAACAATAGAAATCATGTGTCATCTCCTCTTCCAGTCAATGCTGCAATGTCAAATTATATCAGTTATGAAGCTGGCCAAGGTTCAAAGTTCATTTACAATTTCTAAGCTCTCATACAGCAGGCGATAGTCTCGCAGCTGAAAGCATTACCACAACAAACACCAGCAGGAGGAGGAACATAGTTCATTTCATCTGCTTCTTCCACATCTAAATAAGAGAACTTAACGGCTGGGGATGGTAAGAACAACTTCAAACTTCCAAGTCACAGAAAAACTTTTTGCCCCCACCCCACCTTTTCCTTTTTAAATAAGCATTGCCTCCTTACAAGGGTTTTTGTAAAACTAGCTCCTTGATAGGCTGCTAGATGGACAGTGGTAGCAGATCACCAGCTGTTCTTACCCGAGAGGCCACTTGTCAACAGATTCAGACTTACCATCCAGCTTTAATTTTCCCTTAAAAATTCCAGAAGGAAAGGCTGTGCCATATTGCTACAAAAGGCTGATCTGGTCTTCTTCCAGCTGAGTGAAATCTACCTTCTGCTGGTACCATGAGACAGAGTCAGACCCAATTCTAAAGGGAGAAGCTGTTTTAAAATCCTGATTGAAGTACATTGGGTTATTTCATCCCCTGCACATGTTCAGAGCCACAGCTGAGTTCCTGAAGCCCTTCATTTGTGTGTGGAATTAGCCCCTTCCTTTTGGGCTAAAGCAATAGTGCCATAATATTTAATTTCATCTCATGATATTTTTGGTAGCCAGACACTGAGCAGTGATAACCAAGCACTGTTTTCATTTGCTGCTTTCTTGTACACCACACAGTGGTGTGAAATGAACCAAAGTACAACTGATCGTATGGAATCTTCAGATATGGATTTCAAGAAGCATTTTAAACTGTTCAGAACTCCTCCTGTATGCCATCCCTGTAGTTTTGGCTGTTGGCTGGTACAGAGTAAGATGCAGTAGAACTTGTTCCAGAATGTTTGGTAACCACTGATGGGGTTTATTGCAATTCCTGTTTGCTATGAGAGCTCTCTGCCACACACCTGCCCAAATATATTTTCCTCCCTGAATGGTTTATTATTCTTTGTGTGCTAAGAATATTTCTTCTCTGTAGCTGGGCATAACTGTGCAAATTAAAACTCACTCAACCTATTTGGCACAAAGGAGTTTTCCTGTGCCCTCAGATTACTGCCATACATTCTGAATCAGACTGTCACAACAGCCAATGATAGGTGCTTTGGTTATAGAATCATAGAATCCCAGACTGGTTTGGGTTGGAAAAGACCTTAAGATCATCCAGTTCCAACCCCCTGCCATGGCAGGGACATCACACACTAAACCATGTCACCCAAGACTGTCTAGCCTGGCCTTGAACACTGCCAGGGATGGGGCAGCCACAGCTTCTCTGGGCACCCTGTGCCAGCGCCTCAGCACCCT
>JANHGB010034335.1:0-15636 GCA_026283785.1 Coracopsis vasa
TTCCATCATACTTTACTTACATTTCTCTTCAAAAAAAACAAAATAAGTCAGTTCATTCCACATAAAAGACAACAGTGACTGTTTTCAGGTGATCACCTATCATTTTGCTTTAACTCACTGAAGTCCTTTAACTTGACACTCTACATGGAGAAAATTTGTGGGCAGAAAGAATTCATGAGTGTCTTCCATTTCTGCCAGAAATGCTTCCTTCTTTTGCTTTCCATGGTCTTTCTCCTAACCACCCAGATAATAATTTAGACTTTCTTTCTGATGGAGTTCCTAATCATCAGAGGATGCTTTGCTACAAAGGACCACCAACATTATGTCTATGTGTTTTCATAGTCTAAAATTGTTTCGTTTTGTCATGTAGTTCCTGCATTGATATAAATTTTATAAACAGGTATGCAGGGTACAGTCCAATCTAAACTCAGGGGTTAAAGTCTAATATGCTAAAGAAAGTACATGTCAAAAGTTTCAAGCACTTCTGAACTGAATGTTGAATTACTCATTTACTGAGTAAAGAGTTTCAACTAGTACTGTCTACATTTGCCAGATGTTTAATTAAATATTATTGTGACTTTTGTCAGAATGCTGCACAGTAGTCAATAATAATCACTACAAGAAAACAAGATAACTTGTGATGGGAGTAACAAAGAAACACAAAATAATTTTTTCTTAGAGGAACTGAATAGGTAAATTTTTGTTGAAAGGGATGCATGCCTTCCTGCTTGTGCCTGATTAAAAAACAGTCCAGATCTCCACCTACATGCTAGAGAACAGAGCTATGGAACACGGTGAGTCACAAGACCTTTAGAATCTATCAGTTACAAATTCAAACTGTCTCCTTACAATAAAAAGACTTCTTTCAGTAAAAGACTAGCAAGCATGCTTGTACTGTGTTGGATGCAATTTATTTAGCTCTCTTTCAAATTAGATGAAAGAGAAAGGAACTTGGTAGATGTCAAGCCTTGCAGCAAAAAGAGCACAGCTCAAAGTCCCCACCATAAAGTAAGCAAAAAATCTTAGTAATTCAGCAAGAAAAATCCTACAAATACTGAAGCTTTTTCTTCATTCTTAAGAGTTGGTTACAAGAAAAGAAAGAAAAAAGTCACTTTGAGCAGAAGGTTTAATATGCTAAGGATTTAACACACCATTGAGAAAAGAAGGAGCACACTTTTCTCAAAGACCTTTGAGAATATCATTACTGATCTTAGTATTCCATACAAATCAATTCTGGATAAAAGAAAACAAAACATGACAAAATTGCCCTACCATTTTTCTGTGGAAAGCATGAAAACCCCTAAACGATTACTTAGGGGGGGGGTGTTCTTTTACAGGTAAGAACGTGATACCTGGTGAGTAGGACACCTAAGTCCTAGAAATTACATAGCAATTTATTTGCTGAGAGATCATTATACTGGATGTTCTATAGATTGCAGAATAAATCACAGTGAAGTGGGAAAAAACATCCTAGAGTACATGAACTTCCCTTACAGTAGACTCCTAAGTGTATTACCTAATACACTCTTATCTATTATTCCGGTTCAGGTACTATTTCCACCTACTACTCATTCTTGTCAAATAGATCCAGATATTTTTGAAGTGCATCAGACCACTTTCTATTTTTGTTCCAGGGATCTTCTAGGCATCTGGTTTCTCCTAGATTTGCAAGCAACAAATATATTCATAAACTGCAGTATTGTTCTTCAATAATTAGCCACAACAGCAGCTTCTCAACTATGCTAGAAAGTTGAAATACTGTATTGGGTAATCTCATCTTCAAAATCTCTCTGCCTTTCTTTCCCAGCTGCTCTTTGCAGACACTTAAACCTGTTCTTTTCTCTCTTTCCCTCCCTCAGTATCCCATCAAGGTCCCTATCAGGAAAATATTATTGTTTCACACCTCATACAGAACAGATCCCAGCTTTGTACCTTTGGTTCCTCCAGCATGTTCACACTTTGTCTTGTAATAGTTTATGTGATCTTGAAAGATTTCCAGTTTTAAGCATAAGTGGGAGTAGTAGAGCTCCTTTTAAAATTACATGAAAGTTAGTTACTTGGTAATCACATACCAGTCATGTGTCTTCCAAAGCTCTAATCAGAAAGGGATGCATGAAAGGCCAACATTTGATGGGGGGGTTTTATTGACCTGATCAAACATTTAAGAAAATGGTGTACTCCTGAACTCAGGACATCAACTCAAGTTAACCATGTGCTTAAGGATTCTGATTTATCCAAGTTTCCAGTACTTCATTTGTAAGCTACATTGCAGAGTGTACCTTTGCTTTGATGTCAGTCTACTAGCATTAGAAAAATCAGGTTGTAAATCTTGAAGTGATTAAATGTCAGCGTAATGAACTTCATATAACGAAATGCAAAAATGCCAAGGAGTCTAAGTTTTAATAAGTGTTCCATAACAGGAGTGAAGAAGGCTGATGATAAAATTTATGCTGCAACCAATTAATTAAAATATGTGATACTGATGTGAAAAAGAAAACTCTACCAGAACAGCCTGGTAGGCAAAAACTTCTGATTACACGATCCGTACAAGGACAAAGCACAAGGAAACCAGGACTGATGTATTTCTTGTGGTAACTAGCACTCGAACCCTGTGGGCAGCTGAAAGGTCAAAGCGTACAAAGTCTTTGCACGTGTCTTGCTAATGTATTATCTCTACCTAAAGTACAAATTGTTTCATCTGGAACTTTGACTTGACCTACTGCTCCATAGGAATGAACAGTGATGTGTAAGTGCATATTGAATGCTTACAAGAAATCATACAAATTTTTCTGCTGCTAGCTCACTTCTTTAGGAGGCAGGCTTTCAACTACAGTCAGTGACAGAAAAAACATGAGTCACTGGCACTTTTCAACAGTCTCTGCTATCTGTGCCATTACACAAATATAGTTACTAACTCAGTAGTTTTGCTACTCCAGGTTTTATCAGAACTGACAGAAAGCTTACAACAAAAGAACAAAAGTGTCTTAATAGAAGCTTTTGTTTTCTTTGCAGTTTCATTGTCCTTAATTCACTGACCCATTCATCCATTTTGGGTAGTGTGGTCAATTTTATACATAGGTATGCCATGATCAGAAAAATTATAGAATTTTTCTATTATCTTGTACTTTCTCAATGATAAAAGTATATATATATTTGTGTGCATGTATATATATATGAGAATGTCACAGCTCATGCAAATTCAGGAATAAATTTTACCACTGATTTTCTCATTGTGAGATCTTCCCAACCACAAGGCCAATGTTCTTTCCATATCGGTTTTATATCAATATAATTTACCTGAGTACATACTGCAGTTACTCCTCTTTACATTCTGATTGAGTAATAGTGAAAGAATGAATCATCCTCTGCTCAGCCCAAATATGAATAAATTCAATCTAGAACAAAAGCAGCACTTCAATAAATAAATTAAAAAAAAACCAAACAATGGCCCATGACCACTTCTCTGCTCAAACATAAGTGAAAATGTTCTAAAATGATTTGCATCTTTCTGCCCTATGTTTCTTTTCAGTCTCTGTTCTATTTAAGTTTTTTTACAAAGTCACTGGAAGGGCAGGTCTTTATATGGATTCTGCAACATTTTTACTGACAAGATGCGGAGACAATATATTAGGATAGATTGAGTGGAATAAAAGTCCCAAGTTCTTAGGTGTTTATTTGCTATGTGACTGATTCTGCTCAATATTTCATGAAAATGAAAAAGGGAATGACTAATAATGCTATCAACTGTTCACAGTGTATTAATTATATATCTCAGTAACTGCTCCTTTAAATATTGTTTCCCCTTCCTTTATTCAACTATGAGTATGACTATCTGACAGTTGGTTCATATATTCCACAAAATAGACTCAATGCAGGCAAAGGAGCAAGACACTGAACATGCTTAGAATGAAAACTCTCCACTCCTACTTATCTGCTTGTGTGCTCTAGAAAGAGTTTACCATCATCACAAGAGTAATCGATATTGTTATATTGCAAATCATTACCGATATTACTACCTTTTTTATCATTATAATTCTCTGTTAACCTCTACATATTTGCTATAGGGCTTTTTGTATACATATATACATATATATGTATGTATGGTTTGTTTTTTCAGAAAATCCATCTGGTAAATACCCTGTGACCTATTTGAGATTTCCAACTGTTGTAAGTCCTTCACTGTAGTTACATGTATCACAATTCATTAGAACTTTACCATTAGTTACAGCATTTAAGGTTAGAGAACATTTTTTCATTTTACAAGCCATGTAACACTCAACCTAAGAATACCTGAAGTATGCCTGTCACATCTAAAATAAGCAAATTGAAACCAAAGTTCCTATCAGCTGCTTTATGGCTTTGGAATTTCTATATTTTGTCTGTGAGTATAAAGCCATGAGGTACTTCATCTTTTAAAGATCTTATATTAAGGAAACACCTCTATAATTTAGATTGCAAATGCCTTCCTCTATAATTCCTTCCCCATTTTTTAATCAAACCAAAAAAGAAGGGAGCAAAAGACCCACTACAATTTACTTGGTTGACATAATCTATGTTGAAAAACTAGGAAGCACACGAGTAAAGAAACCCCAACAACCAAGATGCATCCTTTTTACTTCAAAGATTTTAGTACTTGGGTCAAACAAGATACCTTCCTCAGGCCTCCTAGAAAAGATTTAAAAAGGAAAAATTATCCCTGAATTTCAGGTAGTGAGCTAAAATCACACAGGGTATGGGTACAATGATTAGTCTAAAAGTACACAGCAGGTTAGTAAAGTCAGCTTTGTTAAAGGGTAGGTATTACATACAACAGGTACGTACAGAGTTGCATTTGCAGTTTGGGTCATCTTTCTTCACAGAAATAAGAGCTAGGCAGCAAAACCATGGTAGTTACAGCTAATAATTTTTAAAAATTTAATAAATACAGTCCACAACTAGTAATGAGTTGTTGAAGCAGAAAAATAGTGTTTCCCAGCATTGCCTCCTTGCCTTTTTGCTATGTCCTGTGTTAGAGGAATGCTGAGTACAAAAGGTTGATAATTCCACAGTCAGCAATGACTGAGGTGAGAAGCTAGAGTGAAGAAGGGAAATTTATTTAGGCATCCTTTGTTAAACATCATAAAGTGTTAGCCTTGCTCCCTTTTTCATAGCCAGGCTGATACATTTGCGAGAAAGAGGACAACTTTCATAAACACAGTGGTTAGACAAGGGATTATTTAGGATTTTTAATGAGTATCAGTGCTTTGCCATGTGGGAAACTGTAAAATGGAAGAGATCTGGTTCAGAAATGGGCATTTTGCAAGGGTAAAACACTGCAGCAGGGAAATAAAATTCACAGGAAGAAATGACCTGATGTCACTGAGGAGCAGATAGGGAACAAATTTAAACAAGCTGATGATTTAAGAACATTAGTAAAAGCTTGCTTTAATATTGTTGTGCCCTTGGCCTGGAGTATCAGCATATTCAAATTGTAGGCAGTCAGCATGACTCCCGGTTTGAGACTTCAAATTGTTTAAATACAATTTGGGTAAGAGTGAAATCTGCTATAGATACAATGTATGATACGAATGCAATGCCAAAATCCATCTTTCGAGCTTTGGCATTCCCGTTTCTTAACATGACAATCACCCTCCATCCAACTCCAAAGTAGCAGAGCTATGTCAAATGATTGCTGTTAACAAAGTAGCATGTTCTGTGTAGGTTTCTTGAATTAAAAGGGAAAAGGATGCTGCACAATTGATGTGTGCTGGCAGCCCTGCCTGCATTCTGACCCAAGGTATCAAGCATTTCTTCTCCTCCATTGTGCTAGGAGAGTTGTTTTTTCCCCATATTATGGTGTCTTTCTTTGTTCTAAGTTCTCTCAGTACCTGTTTTACCATGTGCTGATCTCCCTCCTGCATCAGTCTTTAGTCACCAACATTAAAATATATGTCCTGCAGTTGTAGTTTTTCTGTATCTGCAATCAGATGATACTAACAGCACTCAGCATTTTGAACCTAATTTGTCCGTCACCATCACCACATCTAAGGCCACAATCACAACCAAGTTACCAAAGATCTACTATTCTAAAAGTGTACACAAACCCAGCTAATTTTAGTTGAAACAGGTACACAAGTACTCATACTAACTGTTCAACCAGCAGCACAGTCTAATCTCTGACAGACAGGCACATTCAAAGTAATTCCTTCTCCTGCACAGCTGACGTGTTTATTCGTTTGTCCCTGACCAGTCACATCGCAAAGTCAGTAATTCAGCACTTCCAGAGCAGCCCTGAGAAAGAAATCCCACTATTTAGTCTCCACTCTGCCATTCTGACCCACTGCTAGCATTTTTTCATTTTTGTGAGGGTCTGTTTACAGAGAGGGAAGCTATAAATGCTGGCTGAGAGGCAGAAACCAGCCTTCAGCTAGTTTTACAGAATACTGTATTCAGTGTCGGATCAGCTGGAAAATGTTATTGAATAACCATCTGTTGAATAATGTGTTTAAATACTATCCAAACAGACTTGATTGTCTGCATATGGAAAAAGAGGAGAGAGAAGAGCAGGTGAACTAAGAGATGGATTTGAGATAGACAAACATTAAACCTGTTTCTCGTGAGTCTGTTTATACTGAAAAAGCCACCTGGAATTTCAGCAGAAGAACAAAAGTAGGTCTTCTGTTTGCAACTACTACATATCAGCAGTGATTGGTTTCAGATTAAACCTCCAATAAAATCTCCAATTCCTAAAGGTGCCTTGAGATTCCAGTCACTGTTTCAGCATTTCCAGTGCAGAAGGGGAGGAGAAGAGGTGTCATGATCGTGTGGCTGAGGCAAAGTTCTTCAACCAGCTGAGCTGGGACTGCACAAATGACAGGACCATGCAGCAGCCAAGCCCAGGGCAGCTTTATTATGCAACTGTAATGATGTCAGTTGTATGTGAAACCACAACCACAGCCTGACACAATCGAGCCTCCTAGAAGCCTTGGCATAGGTTATCAGAGACCAACTGTATGGATATCTGTGTTAAGAGTTGTGAAGTGATGTTTACTGCTGCCATGGATTCCTGCAAATGAATATGGTGCTTCCGCGTATAGCTGCACTGATCAAAGGGTTTAAACATCCATATGCTAAACTCAACCGGCAATCAGTCCTCCTTAGTTTTCACGAACCAAGCATTCCATGCTGCTTCAGCAGCAGTCTCCGGTTCTCTGACCACTGATAGCTCCATCAAAATTTTAACATATGAAATTTTGCACAAGATCCATTCAAAATCCTAAACACTGATAAAACTGCCTCTTCCTTACCCATCTAAGGCACTTAGAAGGTGATATCACCAGCACAATTTCTGTGTAGCAGAATTTCATGATGGGTAGCTCGGTGATATTTGTGTATTTGTTGAAATAGTTCTCCATCCTGCATGGTTCTTGCAGACTGTGTCCTTTAAGATGTTAACATTAGCAAAAGACATTTTATGTCAAAGCCTTATTTCCCTCAGGACAAGTTACAGATTGTTAACTCCTCTAACTTGTTTTTCACTATACTGATGCTGAAAAGACCCCGTCAGATTAATTTCTTTCTTCTTTCCCCATTTTTTTTTTGGGGGGGTGAGTAGGAATGTCTTTTATAAGTACAGTAAAATAATTTGCAGGGCTGAATCAATGCCTAAACTAGATGCATTTTGCTATTTATACTTCAGCTCTCTTATGGGCTGTTTTAAAGAACTATTTATTTTAGTGTTGAGCTGAAAAGAAGACTAAGACAATATGGTTTATACAGCATTTTTTTCAAAGCAAACTCGGATCACTATTTTCTTCTGGAATTGAAAAAATCAACATGCCATGCAGAACTCAGCTGGGTATCAGTTATTTCAATTCAGTTTCATTAAGCAAAAATTAAGTATCAATTTATTCTCTGATTGAATTTCATATCCAAGTTTTAAGGAAGCAAATAAATGAACATGAATTAACTTGCTAAAATGTTTTGACTACATAAAGCTCTGTCAGAGAGCCATAACACTGAGTGAGATGCAAAGGGACACCAAAAGGAACAAATAGTTCCCATTTCTGGTGAAAGCTATGGCTGCTGTCACCACAAAAAGAGATCATAATTCCACAATTAGAACCAAAATACATATCTAGCTGATAGAAAATGCCTGATGGGGTGTGTAAAGAAGAGAAAATATTCTGTGGTTGAAAGCAGGAAACAGTATGAGGGAAGATGTACAGTGGACAGAAAAAGGCATTGCTATTCTTCTGTCAGGTAATATATACCATGTAATCATTTAAAGAATTCTTCCAATCCCCTACCTGTTCCCTTGAGCTAGCAGAGGTGTATTCCCAGTTCGAGCTCCAAGAAAACCCAAATTTTTTTAAGGAGCTTTCAGACTCACTTTTACATCCAAGATTTTTCTTCTTGCATGGATCATCCACAGTAGAAATAACTGGTGTTTGCAAAATTGGATTGCTTATCAGAAGAGCACTCAAACAGACTTCACATCATTTTGGAATGGATTTATTTACTTGCATACCTCGTAAATACGTATCGGCTTGAAAATGCTCACTCAGGTTACACGGAAATGAAGCTTTATACTAGTCTTCCAATTTCTGGAATCAGATTTTACTTTTTGCTCCCACTGGAAAGATTCCAAAGTAAATATCCATTCTTTCTGCAATGCTTATTCGAAATGTGATGACTGTTACTTTGCAAACTATCCCACTGGAACCCTATAGGACATCTGGCATTCAGGTGACTCTGTATGGATACTCATTATTGCAATCTAAATTTAAAATCATCTGGCATTACCACTTTGCTATAAATTTCCCACTTCAGCTGTATCATACAATTACAGAATAATTTAAGATCTTTGGAGGTCATATAATCCAACCTACAAACACACACCATCAATGTAGGGCCAACTCCGAAGTCAAATTAGGTCACTCAGGATCATGTCCAGGTGAATTCAGAATATCTTCAAGGGCAGAGATTCCACCACCTCGCAGGACAACCTGTTTCATATATTTATTTCAGTCCTGACGCAACCACTTTCTCAGGAAAAATCTGACTTTCTGTAGAAAATATAAACTTTACAAAAGGGTTCAACTTCATAAAAAGCTGGGTAGAGGGTGTTGCAAAAAGCAGTATTATATATTTTGAGATAGCTAATATATGCTTGAGGAGTCTTATAATAAGTCCTTCTTATCTTAGTTTGGGTTCTTTTAATTACCTGTGGAATGGGGTTTTTTTATGTCCGACCCTACCTGTAATTCAACAGTAAAGAAAAAAAACCCTATATGAATAATGTTGTTAAATATTGATAGCCCTAAAACAGAATACAGGGAAATTTCATTCTTACACATAAATAGCTTGAATTAACCTTTTTAAAAGAGCTACTAAAAAGTAAATTGGAGCTTAGGATAAATGGAATTAAATGTACAAGGGCAGAAGAAACATACACTTGGGGAAAAAGAAAATACAATATCCAATAAGAAAATGCATTTTGCTTGTGTGTCCCTTTAAACAAGTGCTGTGCCTTAGTTTTCTTGTGGTTGCCACTTCTCTCTATGCAAGAAATGCAAGCCTAGTGAAATACTGTTACTTGGGTATGAAAAATGTTTCTTTTCAATACATCACAGAAAAAACTCCTGAAGAAAAAAAAACTGTCTGAAAGAAGGAAGAAAAGATAGCAGTTTGCTTACACGCTTTTCATCTGCCAGTAGTGTTTTCAGTAAAGTCACTTTGGATTTAATTAAGGTTAATTTGGTTCTTTTTATCAGCCTGAGTGGAAGTGCTTAATAATGATGTTTTGCTATACTGTACTATAGGAAAGGTGTTTTATCATTCCCAGAGAAACATGATTACAAACCAGGCTATGGATGTGAATGTTTAATTCTGGCACTGTATGCATCTTGCAAGCTTGTTTGCAAGACACTGTAGGAACCCAAATACTACATAAACAAGATTCTCCCTCCCAGCAACTTCTACCTCTTCTACCATCAAACAGAGGGCAAATATTACCATCCAGGTTACAGCCTTCTGAAGACATACACAAAGAAAGTATAATAATTAAAAAACCACTATTTTTAATTACAAACCACTTTTAAGTACAAAGTGATGCAAAACCATCAATATGTATTTAGCATACCTTTGGCTAAGGGCTTCATACAAGTTTCTCCTGACCCAGGGCTCTATCTACTATACATCTTTCTGCCGTCAACATAAGACAGTGTTCTTGTTGGCTACACCAAGTATTGGATGAAGCATTAGAGCTCTATGTTCTAAAATAACTAATTAGGGAGTCTGAGTTCTCTACCATTTCCATAACTGGGCTTGAAATACGAATTCAGAAGCACTTGTATCAGCATAAGAGAAAACACAGCATGAGAGCGGAATAATAGCAAGTGAGGTGCACATACTGTCTTTTCTGCCAGGCTACGCAGTTCAGTTACATTATAGGTGTATGTAAACCTTCGATCAGAAGGCTCATCCCATCAAAGGACAAAGGGATTTCTCACAGGAATCACTATTTTCTAAACTACATAGGCACTACATAGTTCTGTTGCCAACCATGCTCAAACTGAGCATAGTTACATGTTACCAGAATCCTTTAGGCTACAATTCTTTCATAATTTTGACATTTAGTTTAATAGAGACTTAAAAAGAAAATAATAATTATAAATTAACAAAAGCTAACTTGCAAGCCCCAGAAACATGAAACGTATTGATTTTTAAGACGGTAGTTTCAGTTAGGCACAATATAATGGATCCATATGTGAAAATGAAAAATATAGAGAAACAGAAGCTAAGTTAATAGACTATAAAGGACAAAGTTTGAAATTAGATGCTCTAGTTTAACTCCATAATTCAATAATCAACTCTTTCATTAGGGAAATAAAACTCTTGCAAACAGAAAGGAAACAATCCACCTTCAATAGTAAAGACTTTTCTCTGCAACACAAATTTGTGCTACAGCATATAATTACTATTAGATGAAATGGAAAAAGGAATAGAGCAATCTAGAAAGAGAATATAAGTGTAGTTTTAAAGTGTGAAAATGAAATCTCCTTGAGCATTGGCCAGTGAAACTGCTAAATTTTTTATGGTTTTCACCAAATAACAAAGAAAACTAGAAAATAAACTTTTTTACTTTAATTGGGGGGGCAATTAAATAAAGAAAATGTAACTTGTGTGACTGCAGGCTTCTCATTAACATCTGGCATGTGGATGAGAGCATATTTTAATATTTATATCAGATTACTTATAAGTTTAATTTTGGATTTCAGTGTCACAGTGGGAAATGCAAACCAATTAATGGAAGAAACACCTTCTGTATCCAGTCAGTTTCCATTTTTTAATATGAAAATAACAGCATTTTTTGGTTTTCATTGAGAAATAAAATTATTTAGCCATTAGAACACAGACAATATCCCAAACCTTTTGATCAAAGAAATACATAAATTCATATCCCATGCCCTCAAACGTCACTAATGGTAGAGGCTTTGTGTAAAAGTTCTTGTAGGTTTCACTGGAAGCCCCATCACTAGTCTTTTACAAACCAGCCTGAACAAAGCTCCAGAAAGCACAACAAAAGAGGAAATGGAGTTCCATTCAAAAAGGAATAGACAAGATGATTAGCGAAAAATTAGAACCTCCTTCTGTCTGGTCCTGATCCAATAAAATAACTCAACCCGAACTGATCAAGACCTTTAAATAGATGTCAGAATTAAATTATGTTCATCAGGTTCATATGAAAGGTATATAAGTACTGCAAATCAACATCAGTATGCATAGGTTCCAAAGACTTTGTCAAACTACAGTGCATTTTTACTCTTTGAAAATTACTTACATAAAATAAAGGCTACTCTGAGAAACCTTGAATGTTGTGGGGGTTTTTATGCCCCTAGGCAGAAATTATAGCATTTTAGATAGTACCAGGTGAGTCTGGGGTGGGTTGTATGGGGAAGCTGGTAGAAGGCGGATGAAAAAGAGTGACACAGAATAATAAAAGTATTTTTAAACTTCAGTGAAAATAAAATTTACGTTAAAGTTATAGCAATATTTTCTCCAGCTTATCTAGTTACTGTAGCCTTCTAATGATTTTGCACAAAATGAAAAGATCTTTGCAATCACTCAACCTAACACAGGAACACAACTGTTAAAATCTTCTGAGAAATGTCTTAGTTCTCAGGGTAATTTTAAAGAGTTCACAAGTTACTGTGCATTTCATTCATTGTGACTAGACAGAAATGAACATCACCATTAGACCTGTTTCCTGAGTAGATGAATGTGCAAACACTGCCGGTAGGATTACTTTATGCATGTAAATTTAAAATCCATTTTCCTTTCATCATCATGCACATGACTTTGAAACTCACTTTTTGCAAACTGCCATGCCAATAAAATTCAATCACATAAATGTACACGGAAAGTGAACAAAAAGGGAACATGCACAACAAATACGTAATTAAAAAATATGAATGGTCATCCACCTCTGCAGCTTACCAAACAGGAAAAAAAAAAAAAAAAAGTGATCCATGTTCTCTCCAAAATTATCACCTTGCAGGAAAAACTAAGAAATTTTCAGTGGACTATTTATTGTTCCTAAAAATGATGCTGTATTATATATATTGTAAAAAGCGTGCATTAATGCAGCTTGTTTAAACGTCCATGAGGTTTAATACCCTCAACACTATTCTTCTAATGAATACAGACACAGTTTACTTTTTCTTGCTTTGAGTTTTCATTGGTAGTTTATATTTGTCAAGTGCCTTTTAAACTTGCTATCACAACACTCCTCAAAAATCTGTAACATCCTTTATCATGTCATTGAAATTGATTTGCACACATACTGTATATAGCCAGCAGTAAATTTTTGCATTTAAGGATTTTCTCAGGGAATCTGTATATTTGTCAACAAACACACTTAGGATCCAATTTTTTCATATCCAAGGCTATAAGCCCCAGAGCATAGTATATGCAATTTTATACCTATTTTGTATGTAGAAGCATGAAATGCAGATTTAAGGATGTAGGCAGAGTGTTTCACTGTAGCTGTTCCTGAATAGAATGCACATATATTCAGAAACCAATATGAAAATTCTGTCTCCCTTGACGCTGATGGAAGAATTCATATCAATTCCCACAAGGCCTAGTCTACTGTTCAGTAATCACAGGTGAAAACTATGTTTCTCTTAATTCAAATTATGAAAACACTGAGAAGACACCTAATTCTAAAAGAACTTACTATTTTTGAGAAGCCCATGCCTTCTTTCTGGCTGCAAATTTCAAAAGTTCTCTTTTTATAGCCCTATTAAAAGTCTCTGAAGACTAACGGTATTTGCAGCTCAGCATTCTTTTGGCTCACAGTAAATAAACTACCCATTTAGATGCTCACAAATGTTCAGGAAAACTTGAAAAGATAGCTAACCTCTACGATGTCCCAGGGAGCAAGTAGTTACTTGGACCGTCTTTTCTGAGTCCTAATGTTACATGTGTGCTATTCCACTGGTAGTAGAGTAACTAACGATCAATGCATGCATAAACCACATTAGATTTGCACCAAATTATTCCTGTAGAAATGTACTCTACTTCTTTGATCACCAAGTAAGCAGCCACACCCATAAAACAAATTCTGATAACAGTCACAGAAAAGTTTGAAGCCAGACTCAAATATGCATTGTAGTTCTCACTTTTCATTCGTTCATTTCTATAGGGGAACTAGTGACACTGAGCTTAAGCCACTGATTTCAGCTCTATATTACATCCTTTCTACATTCTGGGGACATTCAAGAGGTATAGATGTCTTTCTAATACCAAATAATGTTGTCTTTGGGGCAATATATGTTTTCCGGTATTTGGTATATTAGTTCTTGTGTGGCCCCTTAGATATAATACCTCTGGTTTTGTACTCTTTATAGTCCCAGACCTTGCTCCGAAGCAACAGTCAAATGAAGTCAAGTTTAAATGGTAACATACCTCATTCACAGTCAGAGTTTTTTTGGTGGATGTTCCCTTTGTGTTACACTATTTCTTCAGTTCTTCAAATTCAATTTCTCTAGCTCTTCACTGATGCTTGATCCACAGTATTCTTACCCAGACAAGTATTTGCTTCCACTTCAGCAAATATTCCTGAAAGAGAGTAAACATTTGAAGAGCATTACTGAACATTCACCTAATCTGATTGCTTTAACAGAACTCTGGGCATTAATCTGACTCAATGCTATATAAGGTTGGGGAGCGTGGGGAGTGTTTTGGTTTGGTTTGGTGGGCTGGGGGGTATTTTGTGGTTTTTTTGTTGTTGTTAAGAATGTGAAATTCATTTCAGCACAAATGTTGTACTACAAATATAAGCTAGATACAAGCTTGTATCAGAGAGAGTTACGTCTTTTCTTGGTATTATTTACACCTGCAAATAATGTCCTGAATTTTAAAAACATCCAGGTAAATGTTATGCCTCCCTTTATGTCTCTCTAATATTAGAGTTAACACCAAACCAAATGATGACATTATGTATATTCATTCATGATTTTATGGGATGAGAAGTTGCTGCTTTGAAAAACATGAATGCAGAAAGAAAGAAAACAGAAAAGAAACATAAAGCTGAAAGATGGGTAAAGAAAATAAAACTAAAAGATAATGCAGAAACTGTCTCAACAGTCTATTTTTCATTTTCATGTCACTGAATATGTCAATCAAATAACAATACTGTTCAGTCATCATGGAAAATTCACCTTCATTACCTTCATCACCTCCATCTCCGCGCATCCCACTGGTATTAATGCAAAACCCAATGTCAAATCAAATTAAGCTCTGACTCTAATGGCTCACCAATCTTACAAATATTAGTTGCCTTTTTCATAGATGAAGAGATTACTTTAGCTTCAGCTAATTTAGCTTCAGCTAAAGTGCCATTCCACATAGTTTGTCAATATATTTCCTCCTTTGCTGTCCTAGATCTCCATCCTTCTTCACAATCAGCCTTCATCAAGAGGTCAGCCTCTTCCACAACACCCCTTTGGAATTCTGCAGATTCTCTTCCCCTATGTTAGCAAATCCAACAGATTCCCAAAGCCCCAGGATCCTCTGTTCTTCTCTATTCTAGTACATATCCAATCATTCTTTCTTTATTTTCTTAGTCCCCCTGTATGAAGAGCCTGCAACTTTCGCATAACATTTCCTCAAAAGGCAATGTTTTTGAGTATTGTTCATTATATTTAATCATTGAAAAAAACATTGTTTTTTTAATCTTCATGCAGTTATTTTAAATATTCAGAAAATCCTCTTCTAGAGCATGCATCACGAAAAGATACCACTACTCCATCTTACCTTCATCTCCATCTACTTCTGCTAAATAAATTTCCAAATGTACTTTGAAATATTTTAGTTTTTCTTGCATCATTAAAAAATAATTACATATATGACGACATGCACAATTGCTTTAATTTAGACAGGAATGAGCTTTGATCAGAATTCCAAATTTGTCTATTGGTTGGACACATAAAAGTCCAAATTTTATTCAATTAGGCAGTATAGGACAGTCATCTCACAAATGCAGGAGTGATCTGTCCTTGAAATCTGCTTTTCTTGAACCTACAGTAGTAGCATTTCATGTCACTACAGCTAAAGACTGGAACAGAGCCTTTCCTGCCATTTCCCTTT
>JANHGB010034343.1:16677-50616 GCA_026283785.1 Coracopsis vasa
AAGAACTAAAGAAGAAATTAGCAAGATGGTAGTTACAAATACTCACTTTCAAACAATTTTTAGGAAATCATTTTCTCTAACAGCCACTTCTTTTTTCTTCTGTTTGATACAAAGAATTTAATATAAAATATTTATAAGAGGATTTAAATTCTAATGAACTGACAGTCATCATATACACACAATAGTACAATAATAGAACTATTACAAATTAGTTGTATAAGACCATTGTCTAAGTCTTCCCTTTCAAGCAAACTGTATCCACAATGACAGCATTTTCACAATATTGTGTTAGTGGTACCATGAAAGAATAATGCGCATAATAGAGTGGGGGAAATTAAGCCACATCTTTTACAAATAAAATAAACATAATTATTTTATAGTGGGTTTAGCGGCATTTTAATCTACAAGATGTATTGGTTACAAGAAGATTCAAGAGATGTAGTTAATATTGACTTTGTTTGCTAACCTGCTGGATTCAGTTTATAATTGATTACAGGTAGTACCGCCTATCCGTTTATACTTAGCTTTAAAAATATTTTCAGTCATTTTGGACCATTGATTTCTCCAAATAGTCTTCTCCAACATCACAATAGGGAGCTGTCTTCGTCATGGTTTTGCATGGGGTTACTTTAAGATTGCGATATCATGGGCTTTCCTCGCACCAGGAAGAATGATTGTTTGCGATCATTTATACGGGTAGGTAGAACTATGTAATTACTTACAGTTAGGTAAGTAATCTTGCAACTGTAACTTTTTTAGATTTCTATCATCAAAACTCTGGGTAGAATGAATTAGAACAATTTTACACTTTCTCCCAGTTTACATAAAACAGCGGCAAATTCAGTTTGTAGGCTTCATCATTCATTTTGATGTGCTTTCTTTTGTTCCCAAGAAAGAAATACATTTATAATTTCCAGAAGAACTGCCTCAGAGGTAAGTGGTATCCAAATGTTGTTCTGTAGAGATAAAAAATGTACAGTGTCAGTGGTATTTGGCTGTGGATTGATGATACATTGCACAAGGATATAGAGACATCATTCCTACGAAACTTGTAACATTATAGTTTAGGGTATATTTAACCTTTGATACAAATCATTTTTATTTCCCTCCCTTGGAACTTGAAACACTCTATTTTTTTATATTTAAGGGTTTTGGTGTTTGAGATTTTTGGGAGTTTTTTTTCTTCTCTCTGTTTGTCTATGCTGTGGCTGCTGCAATATTTTGCTTTGGCAAACTGGAATAGTGGACTTGAGTGCAAAGAACAAGAGTCACATTAAGAACTCCAAGGGTACCAGCTTAAGCTGAATAGATTTCAGTGTAAATGAGTGTGAAATTGGGCTTTTAATAGGCAGTCTGAAGTGGTGAAATACTTTTTACATTTGAGCTGTCATTGAAGTCAATCTTCAGAAAAGGTCCAGTCTGTAATTTAAACTCACCAAACCACCCAGAAATAGACGGACACTAATACCCTGCATTTCTTCTGATTTTCCCCTGTTCTTTGATATTTCCTTCCACCCAGTTTCCATACCATGATTAGTCCCCGATTTCCTTCAAGTTTATTATATAAAATCAATGGATAGAATTTGCCATCTGTCAATATTTTCTGACTAATAACAAAAACGTACGCTGTTTTTCTGTCACGTGTGATGACTTGATCTTCAGTTCAAAAAACAAAGGAATCCCTAGAGACACTCAGGATTAACTTTGTACTTAAATAATCCTTCCCTTAGTGTAGATTTGTTTATGTTGCCTAAAAAAGGCAGTATTCATCTGTGATAGACTAGTTTTCTCACTTGCTGTGGTAAGAAAACACCATGTCCAGATGGGTGATTATGCATATCAAATCTGCTTTTGCAGGAGATACTTCAGATTGGAATAGTTGTCACTAGACAATGATTTGCTATATTTAAGCATTAATCACTGAAGTATAGGTTTGGACATATTTCTAAATGGCCCATCTACTCACAGGTTTGTGTTTTGTTGGGAAACAACAACAAAATACTAAAGGACCTTTTAGAAAGACTATATTATCCGACAGGAATTTAATGCTATTCAACAATAGAAAAGTAACAATGAAACAACAGTAATTACCTCAATATTTTCTTCAAAATAACACTGAAAACAAGAATACCTTCACTTTTAACAGCTGGCTGGGGATTTGCAGATGTATAAGAGACATGTTAAAATAAATCTTATAACATTTGGGTTCTCAGGAACTCATGAAAAAAGTATCCTACATCTTATAACAGATATAAATGGTCCCTGAAGACATTTTCGTCATAAGAAATAAATGTGGTAATGTGTGGTTATCCCAGATGAACACAAATTATGGTGAAATAAGTGCATAGAAATGAAAGGTGGAAAGAGGTAAGAGACACTGAGCTGACTGTTTTGGACTGACATGATTTTTGAATGAGCAAATGCTGCATTATCCTGCTTTTGCATATAAAGCCGGTAGAATTTGGTAACATTTAGAAAAAAATAAATCATACATCTATTTGACCATATTTTTGCATCACTAGTCTTGACTTGATTCCTCTCTTTTAGGTTCCTTTCTCTACTACTACCCTTCATAGAGTACCAATACTAAAATAGTCATGCCTTTTAAAAAGGAAGTACCTAAATGTTGTCCTACAAGAGTTAGCACCCAGAAGTTACATCTGTCCACTATTATGCATGTGCCATTTCTAGCAAGATTATAACTGCTCTGAAGTGAGGATTTTTCCTATTATATAATCAAAACAGCAAAATGGGGCCTTGATTGCAAACTTAGCCCAACTTAGCCCCAAGATACTATTGTAATGTAAACAATTACAGTGCCAAGAACAAACCCTTCTTTTTTTGTTCTATTCTTTTTTTAGTGTTGGGCATCCATTACTCATGGTGTTTCAGAGGAAGCAGAGAGGAGTATAGTCTAGGTCTCTGGATGGGAAGAAATACCAAACATAAAGCAATGTAATTATCTTGAGGAGAAATTGAAATGTATTATATTGATTTATTTTTGGTAATTTTACTTACTGTTTAGTTGAAATTGAAGGGGAAGAGGAAGCAAGTCTGTTGAGCACTATGTCTTTTCGACAGAGCTTGATGAAAGAACTGCAAACCTCACATGACCACGTTGTAAATTGCACTGTACAAATCTCTATTTTCTTCAGTCCAAGGATTTGAGGAGCACTTTGCAGAAAGTACTTTAATGACCTGAGGGAAGGACTTCTTGAATGCATTCAATGCTGGTTATATGTTTCATTAGATTTATTGTGAGTCTGAGTTTTGGGGATCTTTAAGGATTTTATAATATTCCCATGAAGAAAGACTAAGTTATCTCTTTTCCTCTACTCCCCAGTTCAGGATATATAAGCTTTACAGCTCATTTTGCATTTGAAAGTGTGAAGCTATTTCTTTACAGATGTTTGGGTTTAGGACATAAAACAGATAGACAACTGTCTCTGCACCAGTTCTGTCTTCTAGACAGTATTCAAGGATAATCCTATGTTAACAGAGTTACATGTGTCTTTAACTTTCATTACAGCTACATTTATCTGGTCCTTAGAAATACTTTCTTAAAACATTTTGAAGATTTGGGGCTCAGATTTAAAAAGATTCACCGTCATAGTTATAGCTAGCAGGAAAATGAGGATTAATTGTTTTCTTCTTACAACTATTATTTAACTACTTAACTTTTATTTTACTTTTTAATTCTGAGTATGCAAAAAATAATTTTCATTCTGGAAAACTAGGAATGTTGTAATTCAGAAGTAAATCAAAAGAGCGACAGTCATGTCACATTTCGGCTGAACCCAAATCCTCGCTAAGCAGTGGAGTGGAGAAGGGCAACTTCAAAGCTGACTGGGATCGTCTGTCTCCCATTTCTTGGAAGCCAGCTACAGGATCTGATAAGTAGTGTCAGCAAAAGCCTTTTAACACATATCTCAGCTATGACATGCCTCTAATTTAATGACCTAACAGAGATCAGCAACACTGGCAGGTTCAGAAGTACTCTGATCTCAGGAATCAGGATAAGAAGCACCCTAGCACATAGGTAGCAGATTTGAAATGTGAAGGGAGATAGCACTCTGAGAACTGCACAAGTTATGTGTGCATGTATCCCAACAGTGAATGGGTTTGAACAGTCACCCCAGACTGGGGAGACTGAACGCAGCACCGTATTCTAGAAATTAAATATTTTGAGAGATGGAAGAATGAAAAACTATCTTAGCTGACACTGTATATAGTGAGGCTGTGGCAAGGCAGTTTCAACCCTGTTCAATTATTAATACAGGACAGAAAGGTTTTAGCAAGACAGAGAGTGGGAAACTGTCCAGCAGTTTGGTTGTTTCAATACTCAAGCCCCATTTCTCATCCAGCAGGACAGGACTTTGAGTCTGTGTCTCCTATAGCAGGGCTTTAGTACCACTCCACATTTAATTCCAAAGCTATTTCTGTTGTTATAAGTAGATAGAGATACTGAATAACAAAAGGAGGCTCATAATCCTAAGGAACAGCAGGCATTTAGTCAACATTGAGAACTCTCCTTTGCATTTCACAGGTCCTGAGCTGGTTATTGAGGATCCCATTCTGAATCTAATTCAGCTTCATATGGAATCCAATCACCTTTTTTCCAGCAGAACTGAAATTTCCATTAAAAAAACACTGAGTATTTCCCAAATAGTTCTGTTCTAGAGGGCAAAAGTGTATTTGTGTATAGAAAATATATTATGTGCAGCACTCTGTGCTCAGTCATACTCACAATAAGTGTAGACGCAGCTAGGCATGCATATAGTCAAACACACGATTATCAAATACCATCAGTATTAGTTACCTACAGGGTGGTACATTAACTCATACAGCATATGAAACCCAGGGCTTTAGCTATGAGACTTTTGGTCCTAAAGGCACAAAAATAAATGTACTGTAACATCTTATAAGGCAGTGTTCTGCTTTGGATTTTTGTTTTAATTAATGTATTTACCAAACAATAGTTAAAGGAAAGCTGTATCCCATGCAAGGAGAAAAAGACACTGCTGTCTCTAGGGAGTGTTCACTGATTATGCCAGACAAGAGAGAGAACATGTATCAGCTAGATCATGTTCCTTGTTCTAACAAAGCAAATGCAGCTCTGTTATATGCACTGAGTAGAAAATTAGTATGAGGTAATGCTATCATAAATAATTGTTTAAAGCACCTCGGTATTATGGAGGTTGAAATTTCAAAAAAGGAGAAAGGCCAGTAAATGTAAAAGCATGGTGAAGGGTAGCTTTTAAAATAATTGAGCATTTTTCATTGGATGGTTACTTTCTACAGTACATTATTTAAAATCCAAGTGTGGAGTACCCTCTAGCTGATATCTGAAGATCAAAGCTGCTATTAGATGTTTTTAAACTGCTGTAAAGGTTCAGCTATTATAAAGGAAATTAAAGGAACTAATGGAACAAATAACATAAAGTAGTCTTCCATCCAACATAGCAGATCAGTATAACTTGTGAAAGGGTGTTTGTTACAAAAGGCCCCAAAGCTTTTAAATGCATTTTCGGTCTAAAAATTGAATTTCAGGTAGCACAGTTGAAAAATCAAACATTGACTTTAATGAGTGCTATTAAAGATTCACCATTGTTATTGTCAGGATTTATTCTCTTTTCTCTCTGGAAACTAAATTTGAAGCTGAAATGCAAAGGAAACAAGCTACTGCACTCTGGACAAGAATTCTTTGATCACAGAGGCAAACACAAAATGGCTTATTAATGGTTGCAGCTCAGTGCTCTGCCTGACCTCAGGGTGAGCAGCTTTTTCAGAATAGGCCACAATTGCATTATATAGTTTAACCCTTGAAGAGAAGGCAATTTCTGGGTCTGTAAGTTACTGTAATCTGACAGGAGGCCACAGAAGCCATTCAACGTAACAGTGAAATATAAGGCATTGTAGGATTAGCGCTATGTATTGTGAAAAAGGGTATAACAGTGTCTGGCTCTACTTTTGGACTGGAGAAAGGTTGGATGCAATTACATGTTAGGCAGTAAATTAATAAACAATAGTAGTCTAGGACATTGTTCCTGGATGAGATAAAACACCAAGCTGCCTGTGAAATGACAGTATACATGTTTTCATAAAGTCCTTCACAGTGAAACAAAGGAGAAATGCATTGGTACCTAATGAGAAGCCATTAGTTTTATAGATCTCTCCATTTATTTCAGGGCATAGCAGGAATGATTAATTATACCAGCTCATAAGAAACGAGAACTAGAAGCTTAAATTCTTCAGCTGGTTTTGGCTAAGGCTAAAGTGTATTTTGTAAACAAAACCACATTTATCAGTAAACAGAATTGCTTTATCCTGAATGTCATGTTCATATTCCTTTACCATAGAAAATATGACACTCCCAGAAGATAAACCTTTGAAAATGATACATGAAAATAATACAACCACAAGGTATTGAAAGTCAGACTAGGACATCACTCATAGAACAAAGAATAAGAATCCCTCCAAGTGCTTTGATTTTTTCTTGTCCCTTCTTTTTTTGACTTTTTTAATTCTGAACTGTGATCCTTTGATCCTGTGTCCTTTGAGGACACACGCAATGTCCTCAAACAAAGACCAAACCTCACACATATCTCACTGTATACACAAACAAAACAAAACTTGGACCAAGAAGCAACTTTAGAAGAAAAGAAATAAAAAATATTGTTATCCTCAGCTTAAATAAGACAAATACTGAATATGTATTATATCCTCTGCTGCTGCAATTCCTTTTCTTTAACCAGACTGCATGAGTCGAACTTCTACAAAGAGGACTGTGTATGAATAATATTTTTACTGTATTTTAAACATATGTATTTTATACATATGCTATTACTCTGGGGTTGATGTTCAGTGATTCTCTAAAACCCTTAATCTGGACCGTCCAACAAATGAAGGAGACATGGTAAAAAACATGGAAATGAACAACAGATTGATAAATGATGTACGAATTTGGAAATTTGTGCAATCTTTGGTGAGAGGAGAGGACAATTGTTTCAGTTGCCTTTATGTGGTTAAAAAAGGGAGCATTCTTGTGGGACAGCAGTTTGCAGAGCACTAACCTCCAGGGCTGGATGGGCACAAAGACAAGCAAGAATCAAGCAATTAGCCTAAAGGCAAGATATTGATTATAAAATTATCCAAGGCACTGAGGGAAGAAAAGGGAATAGTACTTATTAACTATTTATATGCTACTGCTGGGAATAAATAGTAAATAAGAAGATTCAGAATTGTTCATTTGTCAGCATACGTTTGGCTCGATTAGAATTACAGAAACCTGGAGGATTAATGACTGAAATATTAAAATCAGTGGCTATATGCTGTTATAAAGGGTAGTTGGAAAAAGAGAAGAGGCCTTCTTTGTCCAAAATAGTCTTTTCGGGCTGGGGAGGAGGTGTTTCTAAATCACTAATAGGTTGCATGCCATTAACTTTGAATCCATATAGATTGATGCTTCATCTGCTGCCTCTTCTTCAGATCAGTAGTTGTCATCATTAACTGACTCCTGGATTTAGATGACATAGACACAAAAGATTGGCTCCCGTCAGTATATGTTAGTGCACATAGATAAAGTATGAGTTGAAGGGAAGGAAAATGCTGACATGCAGAAATGAGATTTAATAGATGGCATACATAAGAAATCTCATGAGATTAACACAAATACATTTGGCTTACCAAACTAAATGTAGTAACTAGCTGGTTCCACAGGGGAATATGTGATTATGATTTAATTAAGTCTGTTGTATGTAAACAAAATTAAAAGAATGCGATATCATAAATGACTACATATATACTAAACAACCCCCCCAAATAATCAAAGCAGGTCAAACCTGGCCTTGAACACTACCAGGAATGGGGCATGCACAACTTGTCTGGACAGCCTCTTTCAGTGCCTCACCACCCTCACAGTAAAAAACTTTTTCTTTATATCTAATCTGAATCTACCCTTTTTCAATTTAAAGCCATTCACCCTTGTCCTGTGGCTATATTCTTTTGTAAAAAATCCCTCTCCAGATTTCTTGTAGGCCCCTTTTAGGTACTGGAAGCTGCTCTAAAGTCTCTCCAGAGCCTTCTCCAAGCTGAACAAGACCAACTCTGAGCTTGTCTCCATAGGAGAGGTGCTCTAGCTCTCTGACCATCTTCATGGCCTCCTCTGGCTGGACTCAAGCAGGTTGTGTTGGGGGCTTCAGAGCTGAATGCAGAACTGCAGGTGGGTCTCATGAGAGTGGAGGGGGAGAATCAATTCTCTCGACTTGCAGTAACCTGCAGTAAACTGTAGGAAGGTCCAAAAGTTGCATTGTGTTTATAAAAATACTTCTCATACAATTTATGCAGAAAAATACAGCAGTAAGGTAAATGGCACACGAGCAAAATAATTTTGAATACTGCATTGCGCTAGATGGGATTATTTACTCCACAATACATATCAAGGGAATGAAGGCGAAAAGTAATCTACAACAGTGATATCGCAATGGAGCAACAAATTCAGTTTGTATGTTAAGTAAACAGATTAAACAATGTTTAGCATATAGACACAGCAGCACTAAACCCTCCAGCAGGAACTCCGGGGTTCAGGCAGCTAATCCAATCAAAAAGATGGAGACAAGTGACCAAACCCACGGCAATTAGTGCTGTATTCATACAAATTCAATTACTTATGTGATTGTGACAAGAGAAAATGGAGTATTCATTTTATAAACAGCCAGCTCAGACAAGATAGTTTATATATCTTTCTCTCTAGAATGGAAAGTGAATTAGGTTTTTACATCACAAGTCATCATGCATAGACAAATACTATTTTTTTCCTTTGGAAAAGAAAAACAGAACAAACCAAAAAATGACAACAAAAAAAAAAAATCAGGAAAATGTAAAGAAAGTGGACAATATAACTCACTTTTGAATCAATTAAATGCCCCTAGCCATTAGGCTCTATGAGTATCAAGGACTCCTTCCTGCAGACGTTGCATTTATTTACATAACGTTTAGGTGCAGAACCAGTATTGTGTGTCTAGTTGCAGAACAAATGATGGATTCTAGGCTTTATTGGCTAAAAAAAAGAAAAAAAAAAAAAAAGGGTCAGGCATGCAGCTATTTATTTTCTCCATGGTTCCATAATATGCCATTTATTGTAGTATCTCAGTTCTTGATTCATAGAAACTGTAAGGAAAAAAAATGTTGCCTTAAACTACTCAACAAGACAAACTCTTTAAAATTTGCATCTATTCACAGATTATTTTTAAACAAGAAGAAAGCTGAAATTTACCACTTCCCAAAACACTATTTAAGTAGCTCTAACATTGAGAGTACTTTTTTTTTCTTTAGCAGTCTCAGCATTTTTCAAAGTTGTTAATTGGATGGGGAATCCAATGTGTGCATGCTGGTTTTAGATGGTTTTCCCAGCCTTGGGTGCAGGGATGAAGAGATTCTCGTTAATAAACCATCAATGCTAAGGATATGCCTAGTTTGACTTTGTATTAAGAACCAGTTCAATATCCTGTGATGAACTGTAAATCTTGGGTGAGAATTTTTTTCCCTCCTACCAGGTAAATGATTTGTTGTAAACTCAAGTGCTGCTGCCAAGCTTCAGTAATGTGCTTGGAATGAGTTTGTGAGAAATAAGGAATAAAAATAAAGTGTTTCTACCAATTATACATAGGAAACAGGAATGCAGTTTCTTCAGAAAATCTTTTGCACTTACGGCTCATATTACTAAGATGCTGTCTAAACAGAGAGAAAAAGTATGCAACTTGTTCCCAAAAAAACAGTACAGTATTACAATGTGCTGTGAAAACAATCAGGGTGATATAATGCCATCATAAACCATTTAAAAATAAATCATATAACTTCTTGATTTTATTCCTGCTTTCACATTTCAGTCTTCAGTGCAGAAATGTCTGTTTCTGCAATGTAATTTGCAGAAAGCAGTCACTGTGTTACTCAAGGTAATGAAGGTTTATATTACTCGCATCTTCCATGGTAAGTTCAGCCTGAGTGCCTTACTGTCTGTTTTCAGTGTTTATATTATTCATCTCCATTGAAAGAAAAATACAATTTGGTGTGAAACTTGAAGAAATGATTCAAGGCTATATTTTAAGGAGTTTCAGATTCTAGTACCTCAAGATTTGCCAGTGATGAGTCCATGATAGTCCAAGACACCTGTGCAAAGATTTTGGACTAACCAGCCTTTGGTTGCTTGAACTTAACAGGGCCAATGCTGATAAGGTTTATCTAGGTACTTGCTGGTACAGTCCTCTCAGATATGAAATCCTGTGAGGGGCTATGTGGCCCTGTGTTATGGTTCAACCCCAGCCAGCATTCTCACTTCTTCCCCTAATGCCCCCCTCCCACTCCCCTGACTTGGTGAGACGGGGAGAATTGGAAAAAAGGAAAACCTCCATAATAATAGGAAATAAAGAGAGAGAGAGGAAGGAATAAACCCCAGTCTCTGAAAAAAAAATAATCCACGTGATGCACAGTACAACTTCTCACCACCCGCTGAGCTGTCAGTGCCCAGCCTGACCCCAAGCAACAATTGGTGGCTCCCGGTCAGTTCCCTCCAGTTTATATACTGGGCATGACGTGCTGTAGTATGGAATACCCCTTTACCTAGTTTGGGTCAGGCGTTCTGCCTCGGCTCCTTCCTGGCTTCTTGTGCTTCTCTTCACTGGCAGAGCATGAGAGACTGAAAAGTCCTTGATCAGGGTAAGTCCTACTAAGCAACAACTAACACATCGATGTGTTATCAGCATTGTTCTCAGACTAAAGTCAAAACACAAGCACTGCACCAGCTATTAGGAAGAAAATTAACCTTGTCCCAGCTGAAACCAGGACACCCTGAGGAGTTTCAGTTGGCAGACAACAGGCATAGGGTATGTTTCTTTGCACTCAATGTGTATGATGTGGCCAGGAGGAAGTTGTTTCACAAAGTCTCTTTGAGCAGATACTCCTGCAACAGTAGTAAAGCGTGAGAGTTACCTAACACCTTCAAATGTTTGCAACCAGATTCCACAGTGAAAATGAAGTCTTACTGACCACTATTTCACTTTTGAGAATGCGTGCTAAAGTTTTAATGAATACCGACACAGTTAGCAGAATTTATTTTTTTTTAAAAGTAGTACTTTTTCTGTTTTTCTTCCTTAAGAGAGGCTATTATATAAATAATTTAAGTCAAGGAGACATGATTATGATAAGTACCTTCTATCAATACAAGGTTACCCAATAATAAGCAAATCTTTGTCAGGAGTGGAATGTGGAAGTAAGCACCATTCAGGAACGGCATAATGAAGAATAAGAATCTTTTGATTTAAATGTCTGAGTTCTCATCATTAATGTTCTGCCAGTCAAACCTGGACTTATTCAGATTGCCCCAGGCAGGGACATTGCCAATAATTTGAACAACAAATTAAGTGTATCTTTTATTTATATCAGGATAGCAACTAACATTTCTATTCAGACTAACTGTATGCCTTGGAGACAGTTTTGCAGTCTTCAAGATGCCAGCCAGATGTACTTTTGTACAGTCAGCATATTAAATTTTTTTCTTTTTATCTTTTATAAAGAGGGAAAATATTGTTGGTTTACTGGAGTGATTGTTTAGAGGATTTAACCTTAAATAAACAAGCCTTTGAGGTGGAATTTCTTAAAAACTTATATTCCTATATTCTTTAAAAGATTTCAGGTTTTTTTCTGAGGAAATCGTATTATTTCATGAAAATATATAGAAAAAAATTAAGAATCAGTGGAAACTTTAGAAGAAAAATACACTTTCAAGTTTAAAAAGTCATAGTTTGATGAATACTTTCAGTACAGTGATCTTTCATCTCTCTGATGTACACCACCATTTTGTTCACCTTTGTATCTCTAGAGATACAGAGTTCTTTTATCAGCAGCACACTTAAGGTAGAACATGCTGCTATACTGAACATTTTAAAGGACTCTTTTCTAAGTTGATTTTTTCTGGCTTCCAAAATATCAGGCATTTTCCAGTTGTAAGAGGGTTCTTTTTGTTTAAGAATTTGAGGGTTTACTGTGTGTAAAGTAAAGGTTATAAGAAATGTAAATTCAAATTATTTAATAAGCAATTATATGCCAAGGTCCAGGTTCATTGTAAAGTACTCACAAACAAGATCAGAAGCAGCTAGCTGTAAATCAAAGAAGACTTATAATGCACTTGTGTACAAATGCCCCTTTTTTGTTGTTTTTCCATAGCTACCTTGAGAAACAATACGTCTGAGGGTACTTGCTTGTGTACATGACTGACTACTGCAAAGGCTGTGCCAAAGAGAGAGGTAGGTGGTAGGCTTTTTCTTGCAATAACGAGATCAGGATGAAACACAACTAATATCCATAGAATAGCAGCAACAAGTTGCTTTTTTTTTTTTTTTTAATAAGTGAAATATCATTTAAAACAATCTAGGCTTTGACTGGTCATTGGACAATTTGTCACTTAATATAAAGTAACAATACTGAATTTAATAGTTGACACAGATGACCAGCAAAGTTCTGGAAAATAGTGCTTGAGGACTCATTCTGTATTTCTGTTCCGTATTTGTTCATTCGTTGCACCATTTGTAATACAGATTTCTTACTGTATCTTTTGTAAGTGACCATTACTACTCATACATCTCAGGCACCATGTCAAATGCACTTCATACCAGCTTTTCCCTCAACACAGGAAATTAGATCTACTTCTCGAGGTTGAAAGCAGTTCTATATCTTAGCTCACATAAAAATCATGTAGCTGCCTGATGAAAATGTTACTATGTCTTAAAAAAAATTACTTAATGTTATTCTAGGAAGTATAATGTCTTAGCAAAGGACATGAAAGACAAAAGGGACAGCATACTATTTACTGCATTACAGAATTGGATAAGTGGTGCCTGCTTCAGATCTTTTTGCCCTTTTCAACCTTCCTTCTGTGCTTTTCTCAACTTTTTACTAACAAAAATAACTCTCCACTTACCCCTGCTATACCCTGCGAATTCTCAGATCATTTTCCTGGGCCTTACAAGATTATGCTTCCGAAACAAGACTTCCTCTAGAATCCAAATGCCTAAAACCAGAAACATTAATTTCTGAAAAATATAAGTTTTGCCTGTACTGATTCCTTGTGGGTTTTGGATTACATACAAGGTATGTCTTGTAGCATATATAACAAGTCTTTCTGTGCAGTCAGTGAAAAAAAACAATAACAATTTCAGTTCATGCTCAGCCTCTCAAAAGGCTGAAAACCCTTTCTCCAACAATAGATTTCTGTGTGTTTCAAAGAAGATTGAAAAAGTGTTTGACTGGAGTCATGGACACGTCATGTGTGAGCCCAAACTGATAAATTCCTTCATTCTTTGCATTCCAGAGAGCAGGTATTTTACTTTTGTTTGTGTTGTAGCACAAATTTCACGCTAAACTGGTCAGCTGGAAAAGTTACATGGTTTAAGTACCACAATATTTTTTCTGGTTTGCTGCTTGACAATGCATACTGTAGCTGTGTCAGAGTATTTCAGAGTCTACCTCCACTTAATTTGTCAGAGGAAGTGACTGCAGCTAGTGTAAGACATGTAAAAAATAGTCAGAACAACTCTGACCTCCTTTCTTTGCTTAATCTTTTGTATCTGATAAATGATTTTGCCACCAAAGATATCACACGTGTTTACCATCTTTTAGAAAGGATGTTGCATGTGGCATATAAAAAGTCCTCAGCCAACACACATTTATATATGTTTGGCTCAATAGCGATGGAGTTAAACCTTTGTTCCAGAAAGATAAGGAAAAAAATTTTTAAAAAAAGTGCAAAGTGAAATTAAAACTATTTTCCTTTTCCTTAAAGATGTATTTATAGACCTAATGCAGTCAACTGAAATTTTATAAAGAGTTTCACAAGATAGATACAAAAATCTGCCTCCTCAAGAAGTCTGAAAAGATTTTCTTGTAAGATCAAGGAGACTATATAATTGTTCTTGGGTAACACAAAATTCAGTGCAGAAATCAAATACAAATGGTAGAACTCAAATTATATTCTCCTCAAGCAGTAGTGTAAATTTCCTTTGCAAGAGATATGTATCAGTGTTAATGAGGAAATGGAATAGAAACAACTGGATTAAATTGAAAAACTGCAACACTGTAAGTGTTGGTGAAACACTGGAACAGGTTGCCCAGAAAGGTGGTAGATGCCTCTTCCCTGGAAGTTTTCAAGGCCAGGCTGGATGGGGCTTCAAGCAACCTTATCCAGTTGAAGATGTTCCTGCTCATTGCAGGGTGCTTGGATCTAGATGACTATTAAAGGTCCTTTCCAACCCAAACCATTCTGTGATTGTATGATTCCAAGTGAAGTAGACATTAAGCCAGTGGATGGGATGGGCTTTACTCAGTATACCTATCAATAAGGTTCAGTTATATATATTTGTGAACCACAGTCACCTTGCTCCTTTCCTGTGACTCCTGGATCTGACTCATAAATATTTTTTAACTCGAGAAGCCTTCTTTCTCTCACTGACCCTAGTCTCACAAGACAAATTCATAATCATATTTATCCCTGCAAACAAACTCTTTGGTCTTCTGTCACACTGGATACCAATTTGATGTTGGAGCATATGCATTTCCATGACCTGTTTGTCTGAGGGGGTGAAAATCTTTCATTACATCATTATCAGTGTAGCTGTAATGTCAGAAAAACTGTCTCCTCTCATCCATAGCACATTTGTCAATCCAAACCTAATGTGTTAAATAATACAGATTCCAAAGGGAGAAAAGGCAGATTAAGGGAAAAGCCCATGCAGAGGCATGAATTAATGAGAAACTGACGAAGAAAAGATTGATCAGTTGCTTTTTATTCTGAACACCATGGGGAGAGGGACAAAGCCTTCTTCACCAACAAAAAAACCTTTGGATGCAAAGTCATCAGGCATGTCAATGAAGAACAGACACTTGATGATGTCGTTGGAAGAGGTGTGTGGAACTTGATGCTGCAATCAGCAGCAGTTCACATGGCTTTGGACCTGTCAGGCATAACTCAGTGCACACTGATTGAGCAGATTTCTGCCCTAGCACTCTGTGATTTCTAATAAGTCAGGTATCAAAAGTATAAGAGCAGAAAAATGATAAATTATCCATCTCAGCAATCTTATTGGCATTAAACTTAATAAAAGCCAGAACTGTGTAAAACATGGAGAACAACTGGAAAGGGGTTTAACTATGCTTCATTCTGCAGCTGTGGTGAATAGACTGCTAAAACCAAGTAAGATATTTCAGAAAGAAGCTGCTTCTGAAGCAACTTAATGTTTTAGTAGTTTTCAGTTAAATCAGGCAGAGAAAATTAACAATGAACTTCTCTGTTAATGGTCTGGAAAGTGCTGCACTCCCTGTGAAAATGAAGTATAAAGGTGATTTTCTTTCTTATTTGATGGCATTTTGAATAAAGATGACCACAGAAGAATATTAATAATGACAACGAAGTGGCACAAAGGAAGAATGAAGAGTTACAGATACATAATTAGGAAATCAGATGGTGCTTATACAATAAAAGAAAAGCCTGTAACTGTGGTATTAATGGAAGCCTCCAAACAAGTCTTTAGAAGTCAAGTGAAAGCTGCCATGAAGTCTATACAATGTGAGGAGAGACTCACCATGGCCAACACAGGAAACCAAACTAATTAAGAAAGGGACATTTTTGTTAAAAAGACAGAATGAACTCAAAATTTAGTTCCAAATAACACAGAAGGCGCCTTCATGTTTTGTGGCAAACCATGGCAAGAGCCAGAAGTTAGTAGGTAGAGAGAGACAGAAAAGACTGAATTACATCCTTTGCAAGAGCAAAGAATGATGTTCAGAGAAGACAAAGTGACCAGAACTACTTGTGCAGGAAAAATCTTCAAAAAAACAATGCTCAGCAAAACAGGGCTGTCAGAAAGGCTGCGAATGAGAGCTTTTTAGCATTTCACACACTGTTTTAAGATTCATACCGGAGAGTCCTAAAGATACCATCACTACTGGGTAAGTCTGAAAAAGGCAAGTGCCTAGGGTGAAACTGAAGTCTTGCAAACATGGGGTTAGCACCTCTCAAGGGGTATGTCAGTTAAATAAAAGTGTGTAGACAAACACAGAGTTGGAAAGGATACAACTCACAGTAGCGGCAGGAAAAGAAATATTGACTTTTCAGCTAAAAAGATGTTGAGTCACTGATCTTGTCAACGAGGAAGAACCATAAAAACTGAAGGAAAACCTGAGACTGGATTTACAAACACAGGACAACTGTATTGGACAACTCCTAGAAAAATTATTTCCAGCCTCCAGAAGCTGAGGAGGATCTGAAAGTGCCTGGCCTTGGCCAAATCCTTAGAGAAACTAGGAGGGATATTCTCTACTCATTTAAAAGTCTAGAGATGGGATAGTGGGAGGTAGACACAGGAAGATTGTACCATGCATAAGAACTGAGAGCTTACAACACGTCGCTTTCTAGTAAAGTGTTTAATGTCAATAAGTTTGTTGTGCTGGATGTTTCATCAAGGCTTTAATAAATAACAACACATCTGGAGGCATTTTTCAAGTCTGCGTTGAAAATGCTGATTCTACAGGCTATTTGAATTTTGAGTAGCAACTAAGATATAGCCAAGAAAAATTAATGCTTTTATATATATATATATCACAGAATACAAAGGCCTACATACCTACATTTCAGATTCAGGGAAACATAAACCAAAAAAGAGAATAACCAGAAACTTTGAAAAATTTTTGATGGAGCTGGGTGCACATCTAAAACTAAACAAACAACAATTAAATCCTTGTGATATAACTTGTTAATCCGACTAGTTACCTCAAGACTGTTACACAGAGTAATGAAATTCTCAGTGTAATGTTAATTAGATGAAAGATTAAACAACCATCAAAATTCCAAATGTTCTCAAATGGAAGAGCTATTGGCAACGCAAATAATGAAAGATAAAGAAAAATCAGTTAATGGTCATTATAAGCCAGATATAATACTAACAAGGAGAAGTATCCAGGAATTTAATGAGATAAAGAGTGTGTCATTTAATGTATTCAGTGACATTTCCATACTGATTAAAAAAAGAAAGAAAAGACCTCAAATATAGGAAAAGGTAGGTAAAATTTTTGACATGGATATTAAGGTCTTTTAAAAGTACCACTTTTATTATTCACAGAATAAAAGAAGGAAAAGGTCACTCAGTTCTCCTGCCAGTTCAGACACAGACACTTTCCAAGATTTTTACATTTCTTTTTCTGTATAGTTTCAAGTGCTTCAGGCAATGAGAGTCCCACCACCTCTCTTTGGAAACTCCTCTGCAGCTTCATACATCTCATTGTCAGAGAGCACTTCCTATATTCTGTTTAAATATTTTGTATCTTCGTTTCACTCCATTTCTCATAATTATTATACTATTTACTATTATAAATAATTACTTTCTCTCAATTTATGCAACCTCAGTTAATTTCATTGTTCTTTTCTCTAATTTGTCAACAGCTTTCTGATAAAATGATATCCAAAAATTAACAATGTTCTGTGCAAAATGCAATGATATGCCTACACCCACTACCTTTCAATAAAGGAGTATCAAAACAGGTTCTAGATGGGTACTGATAGCTCTCTTAAAATATCACTTCACTGTTATTTCCTAACCTTGTTCTGAAATGATGTATATTAGTCTGGGAGAAGCACAGTGTTAGCAGAGCTACAGTGCTTTAGTTAGATCTTTTTGGTAGAGCACTGCACTGCATTGGCATGTCCTAGAGGCTTGGGGGTAAACAGGTGGGTTAGACTCCCAAGAAACACAAAGGCAATTGCATGCATTGTCTCAGTTGTTAAGTTTTAGGTGTTCTAACTTCACCAAAAATAAAATCTCATGTTAAAAACATATGTTTTCATACACAACAGAGATGACACAAAATCAGATTCTAATAAAGTAGCATGCTCATTCTATAAGTATGCTCATTCTATAAGCATTCTCATTCTGTAAGTACTAGACACAGTTTATACTGCATATCTATTCAGAGTCCCAAAGAAAAGAGCCTTCTCTGGATTTGAGCTTACCAATGCTTTCAAAACCAAATGGCTAATGAGCTTTCTCTATCAAAAGGCTAGGAAAGAACACAACCTTGTTTATTGCATTTAACATTTTATGGCTATAATATTCACTGGATATGGATGTATAAGGTAAAAAAATATCTCTGTTTGAAAGGCCTGAATCTGTATGTTAGGTCCCAGGAAACTGCTACACTGGCAGGACATCATTCTTGAAGAGTAACAAAGAAAACTTTCCCACATGTTCCTCCTGAAATTGTGTTTTTTTTTCTTTTAAATGAATCCCAAATGGCTCCCTTCAAAATAAATATCCAGATTCCAGATAACTACAGGTATTTTTGGTCATTCTGTCTCTAATGAAGAAAATAAGATAAATCTCTCAAATTGTGTAAGGATAATTTTGGAAAACATTTAACTGAGGATTTAGACTGTATTTTATTTTTCATACCAAAGAAAGCAGAATCTTCAGTAAAAGAATAAAAATAAGTTACAAGTATCTGACCACTTTCAGATTAAATCCCATCTCTCAGCCTATAGGCAGCAGACTGCCATTGAAGAGTTTCTTGAGTGCAACAGTGTAGCAGGAGGCATCAGATAGAAACCCTTTACTGACAAAATGAGAAAAATATTTCAGGGAAAAAATAAATAAATAAAAAAAAGAATATGCAAGGGGAGAGTTCAAAAAGACAGAGGGAAAAGTGTGCAACCTAAAGCAGAATAATCATCTGAAGGGTCAGCAAGGTTACAATAATATATTTTAAAATAGCCTGCAGACAGTGCATAAAAGCTGGTATAAACATTCAAAACAAACTAAAAGGCATATTTCACAAAAAGTGGTTGAGATTGAAAGCACAGGCTCTGGAGTTCCTTGTACTACTATGACCTTCTATTGTCCAACATTCAACTTTTTCTCAAACATCATACCCATAATAATCTGGTGCCCAAAGCTAGGAGAACTGGAGTAAAAGTAAAATACTTCCACTTTTGTTCACCAGATAACATCATATTCCCACTAATGTTTTAATCCAGAGCATCCTCTTCAGTCTTACAGTGAAGCTGCGGTGTTTGAATTGCTTAATATGATTACTTGGTCTATGATAACATAAATAGCTAAGTAATTTCTCATTGCTTCACTCTAAAAAAATCCTTTTGGCTATCTTCTGGCATTTTGCAATGTAGATTTTTTTTTTAATGGTTTTTCACTTTTCAAAGTGTTTAAACATATCTGTAATAACAGAGTTATATCAGTACTTGGTAGATCTACCTTACACATGCTAAAAGAAATGAAAGAACTGGCTAGCTCATCATAACTCAGAGAGGTTAAGAAAGCAGTCAAAAGAAAATAAATATCAAAGTAATTTGAACACTAAAAAAAAAAATAAAATATGCCACAAATAAGAAACTGGGCAGCTGAAGTTTTATGTAAAATTTTGGGAAAACATTTTCTGCTGATAAATTATATATAAATCTTTGGTCTAAACAAGGGGCAAGAACATTAATTAAAATACTAAACCCATGGGATAAAGTCCCAGACAACTTTCTTGGAAACAGAGTTAAATTAGTAAATCACGTAGTATTCATATTGATAAGAAAAAGTGTTTTGCATACTGGTTTCATTGAATGACATGAAAATGTATAAGATAACTAGACAATAAGGAAAAAAAGTTAACGCTTTATAAAATATGAGGCTATTATATATGTAAATTAATGTAATAGATGACCAGATAGTTTTAACTTTGATCCTGTATTTCTGCATAATAGTGACCTTTATGATTAAAGAGGACTCCTTATTTAATTAGAATTCATTGCATGCTTAAGTGTTTTGCTGAAGCAGGTCTAGGTATCTCAGCACTTTGATGGACAAAGAGAAAAATTCTGGCTTCTTTAAAAACAGTGGAAGTTCTCACTCTGACTTCAATCGTGGCAGGATTTCTTGACTATATTTAAGTGATTCCATGAAGAAAGATTGTCGAGTTGATCTGTAATAAAAAATACATGCTGTAAGGAATCACTTTTCAGTAAACCTCTGTGCAGTTTATATAAAGTTTAAGGAATGTAATTGGGAAAATATTACCAAGGTTGGTTCCAGGAATCAAATTGGTAAGTCCAGCTCTAAAGACACAATGTGTAAGGTATTAGCTTGTAACTTCCAGATTTCAAGTTCTGTTTGCCAAGACTGGGAGTCAGATCGAAACCTTGATCAAAACAATATTTGAAGGGTTCTTTCTGTATAATGGCATTATCAGGCAGTTTCTTTCAGGAAAAAGTTAAAAACAGACACTCCTGATGGGTCTACAGCAATTAAACTAACCTGTCTTTCCAAATAACGTGTTTATTACACTGTAAGTAAGACAGATATTCATATAGGTTTATTATTTTTTTAATATTTTTTAATTGTGCAGTCTATTTCTAGCTTTAAGATTACATGTTACATTTATGATTGCAAGTTATTATCTTTACCTCCAGCTACTTGTCCTTGAAATGAAGTGGCAAATATGTTGAATAATGAGTCCTTCATCGTGCTTGATCCTGAGTCAGGATCGTGATTGATCCTGACTCCTTGAGTCAGGAGGTGGTACAGTAACTAGTTTATTGTAAGAGAAATGCAGGAATCCACCCAATAAACACTAAGCCATAATTTCCTGCTGGCTAGATGGAAGGTTTTAGAAAAGTCCTCAGACCAGACACTCAGGTCCAGTTAGAGGCCTCTTAAAGTCAATAACCTGCAAACATATAAACAATGAAATCATTTAAATATTTATTTCAGCAGCTAGGAAAGTCAAGCAAACAATTTAACCACAGCTTGGTGGTTTGGCAAGGAGATAACTATGCATTAAATATCTGCTTCACATCTCAATCTCTGTTTTCAAACTTCTATGACATACATTAAACTTAAAACACACAACATAAAATATAGGGTTATGGTTATTTACAGGGGACATGTTTGTTGAGGACAAACAACTCATATGTTTTCCTGATTATTTCCTGTGTACAGCCACAAGATTTTTCTTGTGGGTTTCTCAAAAAGATCTCTTTCCTTAAAATGCCTGCTGAAATAACACACTGACGGGTTCTCAGTTCTTTTTCCTCTTTACAATACTTTGTTTAACTACTTAATTTGATTTCCCTGACAGCAAAACACTATTTTCGCTCTGAAAAATGCAGTGCAACCTGTACAAGTTTCTTTTATTTATGCTGGCTTACACTCTGCTATCCATAAATATTTCAGAAGTTGAAGTGGGTGGATTACAGCCCACCTACTCACCTACTCTTTTTATTATTATTATTATTTTTCAGACATGCACACATTTAAAACTGCAGGAATGCCTGCTGAGTGAGGTTTGAAAATCTCCCCAGATCTCTATGACCTATTCAGAAAGACCAGGGAAAAATCAGAAGTGAGCCTCTCTGTGTTACCATGACAACAAGTACTTGTATATAACGCTTATCTATATAGTGTAGTTTCCGATTTCTTCAAGGGTTCATGCAGTCATATGCTGAATTCTTTGGTAAGCTATCTGAGTTGTGTCAAATGGTTCAGATGAATCAAGTAAGTATTGCTGGGCATTGTAAACACTGTTTACACTAAAGAATGAATGAGAAAATGGGCTGAATGGCGGAATAGAGACACAGCTGTGTCTGGAAGGTGAGAGAAATTAAAAAAAAATGAGGTGCCAGTAATTTTCCCATGATTAACATTTGATTTGGAGTTGTTAAAAGAGACTTTCTGTTGCTATTCCACATCAAGTTAGTGCCTAGCTGGTAATATATATGGATTTGGGAAGGAACTGAGATTTTGTAGACGTAGCGTATGGTGAGAGGCATTATTCTAGCTGAGTGTAAAAAGCTAGTTGATCAATAATTAAAGAAACATATTGAATTGAGGTTAGCGTTCAGTTATTTGGGGAATTATGAATTCTCAGCTCTGTGACTTCCTACCTTTTTTAAAAAAAATAATTTATCATTTAGTGTAAAACCAGGGTGAATTCTGATAAGATTTTTAAAGTAATCAATAAAACCAGCAACGATTGCAAACTCAAAGGTTATTTTGTCTTTAGCATTATTAAAATTTATTTTTTTTGCAGAGAAAATGTTATGATCCTTTTGCATAGAGATATTTATCCTCAATCAAATATTTATCTTATATTATAATCTACCATAGGATAATGTTACTAATATCCTCATAGCTCCATGTGGGACTTGAGGAGACAGTCTCCAAAATTTTATCTGCTTTATATTTCAAGTGGTGGGATTTTACAGTGAGAACTCTGTCCTCACACTTTCATACAAATGTCAAAGAATTCAATAGAATATAAAAGAAGACTTTTCAGTATAACATTGTTGGGGTTTTATTCTTCTTTCCCCTTTCTTCTTTTTTCTTCCAAAAAGTTTAGCCCAATTAACTTATAGCTCCTGCAGAATTCCCCTTTGGCAATAACTATGAGTAGACAGGTTTTACCTTGCAGGATTTAAGAAAAATAAATAGGTCAAAAATCAGGCTAATAATTAAAAAGCTAATTATAACTTTGACAAAAGAACATGTGCTACACTACCTGATAGCAGAGTAATTCTCATGGCTGTAGGTTAAAAAGAAAGAACTCAGAAAGACAGATAAAGAAATTATATTTTTAAACTGCTTTAAGCAAAATAAGGTAAATATTGACAAGAATCATGTAATATCTAAAGGTTAAAGGAAAGATAACAAAATGCAAACCTTCTGCATTCTTTCCTTTGTCTCACAGCGGCAGAACAGATATCTCCAAAATTAAAATTATGTAATTACTCTAGAACTACTTTTTTTATACTTTTTGTATACTTTTTGATATGAAAAAATGTATTCTTTTGTTTTAATACAAAAAGCATTGGTAGGTTTGAAATCACTGTTCACTGAAGACCACACAAAACTAATTTAACACCATTCAGGTTTTCAGGAAAATAAGCTTGCTAGGCAACCAAAATGGCTCCGGAAAGGACAAATTTACACTGTAACACTTGAAGCACCTATTCAATTGTTCTGAGGTTTTTTTCCAGAAAATACAGCAATCAAGGGAGAAAAATCTACTCACTTGTACACTCTCCCATGGGTAACTTTGATAATATGTCACTTGCTAGGCCAAGTAATTTCTGAGCATGAGCAAGAGGACGAATAACAACTTCCTTTGCCCTCTAGAGATTCTTAATTGATTCACTATGTGGGTATAAAGAAAGACAACTATGTGGCAGAAATTGAATTGGCAGAACTGTTTTCCCCCTTTTTCCTCCTTCTGCATCTGAAGGTATGTATCTGCTCTGAATGTAAGTCATCAAGACAAATATAACCTCATTTTATCCAGTTCTTACTCTTCAATACATCAGACCACAACCTACTCAGTCAAACATGCCTATTCAAGTCATTATACTATGATGTCCTACTCCTCTTATCGAGCTCAAGAAGATACTAATGCTGAACTTGCCTTTAGGAAACAGACAAAACTTTTCTAAATGTTACAGTAGCTTGTAAAAAATGAATACTGGCAGAAATGTCAAAAGAAAATTTGATGCAAATTGTATGACTTACTGTTACCATGTAGACTGCATTCATCTCAGATACAGTAAAGAGAAACAAGACATATGATTTTAGGAGGTCAGAACTTAGTGAACAGACAATGAGAAAATGGTCCATTCTATCAACTATCCTTTCAGGGCAAAAACAACTGAAATGGCTCCTGGAAAATATCATGAAGAAAGTTAATTTAGTCTTTTACTTTTTTTGGCACAGGCTGCCCTGTATTAGTAATCTTTGGCTAGCAGGTTGTATAGAGCAACAGAGTGCTTTTCAACTTTGCTACCAAATCAGCAAGGTTCCCCTCTCACTTTATCCCCTTGTCTGTGACTCCCCTCTGTATTTATTTTCCTTGTTATGCCACTTTTACTCTTCTTCTAAATTATTGCCACATGTGAGCAGATAGATAGTCTACCTGTGCAATACTTGAGAATGACCAGTTGAAGAAGGACCAACCAGACCAGCCAGAAATCACACTAGACAAAAGAAGAGAATCAGGGGAATAGATGTGAGACACAGCTTGCCAGGTCTAGGTATCTGCCTGTGACTGATAAGCCATCTTAAATTCTGAGAACATCAACAAAAAGATATATTTTTCTCACAATTTATTACCCTGCTTACACTTCTCTTTGTGCCTATCTGTGTTGTCAAAATTAGAACAGTAACTGCTGTGCTCAGACAATGCTTCAGAGCTAAAATTAATCCTCTTTTCTGTTCATACGGCTTGTTTAGCAAAGCTAGAACTTTGTCAAGTAACCCCTTCTATGGCCAACAGGCTTTGATTGCATTTGGTTCGCATAATCCCTCAATTTTCTCTTTTTTTCAAGTTTGGGTTTGGATTTTTTTTCTGTCTTCTACAAAAGTAAGCAGTGAGCAGTGAGAGGCTTCAAATCAAAACCTTGAATCATGTTTAATTGGCCAATATTATGTAGTGAAAAGGTTGCGGTAATACTTTTGACTTTGCTGGGTCCATTCAACTCTTCTGAATTAAGAAAGAATCATCTTGTCAACATTACCAAGTTCAAGATTTTCACAACATACTCAGGAGACAATACTGCAGTCTTAGTTTGAAGGAAATCTATGGATTTATAATTTATAGATATTCCAACTCTCATTTTTATTAGGGCAAGATTTGGCATTTTGAGTTCTAATCAGATGAGGCCAAACATAATTCAATGCAGGTAGCTCTATAGGTTAAATAGGACTGTGACTTAGGTTTAATGCAGATGCTGAAATGTAGCAGGGGTGATACATATGTATTTGTTTTTTAAAACATGAGCTTACTCACCTGCAGCTATTTCTTATCTTCTTTAGCCTGTAGCCTTAATGTCTTACTCAGATACTTTCTTACTTTAAGTAAGATCATCCCATGTGGGATGAATTATATATGTTTGGCAGCATAACCTAAGGGTGAGCTCAGAGCAGAATCCTCAAAACATCTACCTTTTGATTACCCTAGTATTTTCCTAACTTCTATCCAGCTCTTTTCATGCCATTTTGATCAATATCCAGTCATAACATGAGCTTACATACCCATCAGCTATATTTTATTTGCCTACAAATTTTTCTGTTTCATAGATCTGATGCTCTGTATTGGGAGTCACGCAGATGCTGTATTCAAGGAGTTAGTGAGCAAGCTTTGTCTGTCCTATTAGGTCCTGTATTTAGGGCTTGAAAAGCCCATACGTTAACATGAGTGACTGTGACAGTATAATCCCATATATATATATAAAAATGTAAGGTAATGTGCTGGTATACCCTGGATATGTGTTGTTCCTAGATACAGTACCTAGATGCGTACAGATGGATATGCTCTGGTGAGCATTAAAAAAGAGATAAAATTTCTACCTCTGCAGACAAGATCTATAGTTTTGTTTGCTACACTAGATATAAAAGCAACAGTGTAAAGGGGAGGGTGAACTTTTCCACATATTGGATCTGCACAGCATGCTGTGGCTGTCAACCAGGGTTCCATCCAGTGCTGCACAAAAATCGGGTTCCAGGACCTGCAAGGATGTAAGGTTTACTTTCTATGCATATTTCTAATTCTTATTTCTATCTTATTGATAAAGAATTTTTTCTATGCTATTTGCTGCTCATTCAAAAACAGTTGTGTGGTTTCAGTTTACATTGTTTATGTGGTGTTCTGAAATGAAACAAGGACAACAGCATTCAGTGGGTTGACCCTGGCTGGATGCCAATATCCCACCAAAGCTGCTCTGTTACTCTCCCTCCTCAATTGGACAGGGGAGAGAAAATATAATGAAAGGCTTGTGGTTCAAGATAAGGACAAGGAGAGATCATTCACCAATTGCTGTCACTGTCAAAACAGCCTTGGCTTGGGGAAATAAATTTAATTGATTACCAATCAAATCAGAGTAGGAAAATGAGAGATAAAACCAAATCTTAAAACAAACACCTTCCCCACACCTCTCCCTTCTTTCTAGGCTTAACCTGCTACAGCCTGGGCTCCTCTCTATGTGGCCACAGAAGCCTGCTCCAGCACTGGCTTCCCACAGGGTCATGGCCTCCTTCAGGCATTCCCCTGCTCTGGTGTGGACCTCTATGGGTTGCAGGGGGACATCATGGTCTGCACTATGGGCTGCAGGGGAACCTCTGTTCTGGCACTCTGGCACTCCTACCCCTCCTGCTTCACTGACCTTGGTGTCTGCAGAGCTTAGATATTCCCACTCTCTCTGGCTGCAATTGCTCCTGTGCAGTAACCTTTCCCCCTTCTTAAATGTATTATCCCAGGGGTGCTACCACCATCACTAATGGATTCAGACTTGGCCAGCAGTGGATCTGTCTTGGAGCCAGCTGGCATTGGTTCTATCAGACACAGGGGAAGTTTCTGGCGGCTTCTCATAGAAGCCACCCCTGTAGCTCCCCTCACTACCAAAATCTGGCTATGCAAACCTGATACCAGACCACTCAAACCCCTCTTCTCTGATTTACTTCCTTCCATTTTTATGTCTGTTTTTGACAAATAAGAGCATTCCATATAATGTTTGTGTCACTGGACCCTGAGATGACCTAGACATCTTTTCACTGGTAGATAGACTGGTGGTAAATTTAGAATGGCCATAGGTCCAGGCCACATAAATATAATCCCTTTTATTTATGCAAAAGCAGAGTTTTTCCCTACTAAAATGCAGAGCTTTAATGTCTCATGCTCACTTATTTACACATAGGGATATTGTAACCTTCAGCCTACCCATACTCTTCTTTCCAGGCAGAGGCACAAGGGTTCTTACCCTGAAAACAATCAGCTCTGTGTGAAATTCAAAGGGCTACATTAAAAATATCCAAAAGAGGAAACAGAAAGTAAGAAAGATGATCCTGGCAATTCATTTCTCCTCCTCCTTCTTGGATCACTAATGCTTAATTTATCAGAATGATAAAATATCTATACAACTGGTGAAGGTATTTCCTGAATTAACCCCATCTTTGCACAAGGAGCAATCACACTGGCTTTGCCTTGACTTTCAGAGCATATACACTTTCATAGACTTTGACTTTTTCGTGATTTACCCCAGAACTGCACATATTCCACAGTGCAAGGGACTGCTGACAACTCAGCTGCACTGGTAAAGAGTGAATTGGTAATTAGTGACTTTGTTCTCCTTGGTTATGGAGGTGAGACTGGAAACTGAGTACCAGGACTACGTACACAGACTACTGGAATTTGCTTGTCTACATGTCCTACACAAGAGATCACATACCCCTTTTTGTATTTCCTTGTTTCCTCTGTCCACCTGTAATTCCCCTAGCACAAGGTCCACTTTCCTAAATATTTGTCTTGAGGGAAAAAAAAAAAAAGACACAACAAAACATGTACCAAAATCAAGCTCCAATATTCCATTTTGATATAAATCTGTAAGGTAACAACTATTAAATTTTTATAGCAGGTGTGTTAGCATTTTTGTTTTTCTGTTTTGACTTCTTGCTAGTATTGCAGTACTGCTATAGTATATATGCTTATGACCTTTCGTCCTGAACAACATTCATCAAAACATGCTTAAACACAATTTCATAGGACTTGAAGTTAAGTGACTTCAGGCCTTAGGTCTGAAAGAGTCAATCTGTTTTCAGTCATTGTGAAAACATGGCAAAAAGTTGTTCTGCATTTAATTTTTCTTCTTTTGCTGCTTTGTTTCTCAGGCACTTACAATGCTGCAGAACTTTGATTTCTTGTGAAGGCAAGTAACCAGGTACTGACCTTTCCCATGCTAGTTCTGGTTGCTGGGTTAATCTTCTGTATAACTCTTTTTCCAAATTATAGCTGTTTTCAGCAAAGGCAGTGGCTATTTTGCACTCCTGAATCAGGACTTAACTGAGATCTTTGATATACAATGGAAATAAAAATGTGTAGCATTGCTTTTATCAGGCTTCTGCTTCAAAAATTATTCTCCTAATTATTAACTATACAAGGACTGTTAAAAATTCTCTAGAATAAATTGCACAGATTTAGATAATTTTAGATTTTAGACTTAGATTTTGGCTTTAAAATAAACAAGCAAAATAACTTACAAGTAAATAAGCTTTTTCAGAAAAAACAAACAAACAAACAAACAAACTGTTATTTCTATTTATTTCATAGTACCAAAATTCATTTCTTTATAATGAAAGGGATTATGGTTTCCTTTCTGAAAAATTTTTCTATATTGAATTTATCTTTTACGTTAAAAGAGCATTTACAGTATTAATACAGAAACCAAACATTCAGTTGCATTAAAGACAAAACATCTTTTAATTCTGTAATGGCAAGCAGCAATGCCAATATTCCTCATTTTGTATTTGTTCCAATCAAAAAATGCCACCACTGAATTTCTCATGGAAAGAAAAGTCACATTCCAGTACACACAAAGTACTTAACTGTCTATGACCACAAGTTTATATATATATATACAGTGAAGTTGTTTTTTGTTAAAAGGAGAAACAAAATAAAATGCATTAGATGCATATGTTTCTACAGATACAGGTAAATTGAGGTCTGTGGTTGTTTTTTGCCTGCGGATTTTATACACTCTAAGCCGCGGTCATATCAAGCCTGACTTTGTCATGCTCTTTTGTAGTCAAATTCATGTTTATGATAGTTAAAATGGAAAGTAACTGCTGAGTATTTGCTGAGTATTTGGATCTGAGCCTCAGTTAGCACAAGGAGAGCAGTGGGGAGCAAAACTCAATTGTTTTAAGAAAGAGTAAACCTGTGCGCTGATGGTCACAGTAGCACAGCTCTGCAAAACAATTGTAGCTCCACAAAACGATCACAATGACTTTTTATAAAATTTATTTATTTTTAATTTGAAGCTTCATTTCTAGATACAAAGTCTGTAATCAACTAATTCAGGGCTAACAAAATTGGTTTCAATCTGTTGTCTAATGACAGGCACAAACAGATAATCATTTTTCTGCTTTCATGACTACCTGGGTGCTCATTCCCATATAAAAATCTGAAGGAAACACGGGGTTTGTGGGCAAGATTTTCACTGTTAGAGTGTAACTCCTACTGCTCGCAGCAACCTTCAGCATAAGGTAGCGGCACTGATACCAAAATTAAAGTCACCCCACTAGAAATGTTACTCACAGAGGAAATGCATGGATGTAAAGGAAATGAAAAATTCATTCAAATATTTGTTCAGGAATTTATAGGGCTCTTGTCACTGTAATATCTAAATGATCTTTCATATATTTGGCTTCAACAGGCATTTAAATTCATACTAGAAAACTGTCACTTCCTTCATCTTATTAGCACAGGGCCAGCAGTGCCGTACGGAAAAGTTCCTGGGCACTTTCCGCAGGACTTAGGCAGAAGAGAAGTATCACAAAAGAGAAGTCAAAAATAAGGATGCCAAAAGCTCCCACTCAGTAAGCTCTAGAGATCCTTAAATTCCCCCGTGCTTTCTTTATTCCTGCAAGGCACTCAGTTTTATAGTGCTGCATTTGGACAGAACTGTCTGGTCTGGCTAGGGCTGAGCAGCCCCAGGCACCACTCACATCTCAGCCCAAGAGGTCCCCCTGCCAGTCAGCCCATCTCCCAGCACCCCACCCTGGCAGGGCTGCATAAACACTGACAGACCTCCTTGAAAACTGCAGCCTTCACCGGTTATATAGCAACAGCCACAGCTTACTGAGTCTGAATAGAGAAAGGTTCAGTTTCTTTCTCTGACTGAGGACCTTGCAGTCTTAGAGATTGCTTTAATTACTGAGCTCTGCTGAGCAGGGACATTTTCCTCCCATTTTCCTTTAAGTGTGACAAGGTACAAGATAGGTATTTTTTTTTCCATTTATACTCATACTAAAAGGAAAACATAATTATTTCTCATAGAGAATTGAAAACAATTGATAAAAATACATTTTATCACTAAGGGAAAATGCTGGTAAGCTTGTATAGCATGTTTTACCTAAAAATATCATCTGAGAGGAAAAATGATCACTTAAAACCTTTTTCTTTAAAACATGGGACAGGACACTTTATTTATAGCAACATAGCAGAAGTTATGGGAAAAAAATTAACAAACTGAAATTCAAAGCAAAATACTTAAATTTTGCACTACATTTGTGAAAGCAAGCTGAGCTTTTTTGAGTAGGACCTGAAGGTTTTCACAAGAGTATTTCACTTCAGAAGGAAAGGAAACACAAAACCTGAGCAGTAAAAATAAGAGCTAGAAAGTATAAAAATGTCTACAGCAGAAGAAGAAGGAAACCTGAAATAATAATAATAAAGAAAAACTGAAAGACCTTTCTCAGGAATGAAGGAAATAAATCAAAAATAATTAAGACCCTTGCTTGGGGCTAGATAGTATAAATCAAAAAAGCCTAGGGTTGAAAAGAGAATTTAATTTAAAAAACCCTTCTTTGTGCCAAAGATTTATCATTTTTAAAGCCCAGTGGGACTAGAATATTTTCTTTTCTTCATTCCAAAAAGGTGCACTTCTGCTTCTATTGGTAAATCCATTTGACTTGTATGTTGCTAAGTCTTCCAAAATTTTTGTGATTATCTCATTTTTCTTTTGTCTTTTAGAAAAGGAAAAAAACAATTATCTGAATATCTGAACATCTTGCATTTGATTGTTTACTGTGAAGAATAATTACACTCAAAAAAGTAAATTTTGAAGTTGCTTGTTCCAGGATATTTTTAGTTGTTCTTCATCTTGGCTATTACCCACTTACATCTCACTTCACCACAGTCAGTGTTAAATGATTTTACATAACAGAGTCTTGCAATCAGGCAGCACTCACAGCTGATAAGTACAATTCTATACTTACTATGTACTCCATTTTTTAATGTTAAAAACTCAGAGTAAGTGAAGGAGATAAAAATTCTCGGTTATTATCCTGCAAGGAAATCTGCTTTGATTGCATAGGGCAGAATTTTAGTCAAGTCAATGAGACTGACATGACAACAGATGTGGCTGTAAATCTTTGTAATCTGCAAAAGACACAAGGACATAAACAGATATGAAACTAGTGACATCTGTAATATCCTGATACTTGAGCTTCAAATGGTCATCCCTAGCTAACAAGTTGCAAATGAAATTGCATACCACAAAGCAAAAAAGGAATGAGGATGAGGAACAGTGCAAAATAGGAATAGTGAAGCAGGGGCAATTATGATTATGATCCTTCTGCTTTTATTTCTGTAAGCCAGGCCATCATTACACCTGAACTGCAGAAAAAGTCAACAAATAACAGCTAGGAAACAGCAGAAGGAGGGCACAGGATAGGAGAACCATGAGGTATATATGTCTGAGAGATGAGATGAGTCTAATGATTATCTGAGGCATGATCAGCCAGCTGAGAGAGGTAGAAAAGCTGAAGTCAGAGAGAGAACTTGATTATTCTTTATGATTGAGTACTTGAATTATAAAACTGTTCAGTGGGAGAAAATGGAACAATTCAATATGTCTGGGCTCAGAATAACTTCTATGATCCCTGGACACTAACTCAGATCACACTCATTGTCAGACAACTCCATTGGCTCCTCATTAATTTCAGAATCCAGTACAAAATGAACTTCTTGATTATAAAACTCTCAATGAGCTTGCTTAGGTCTCTCTCTACTTCCTCTGCACATCTAGCACTGGCTTTCTCTTTTTCCCTCCAGACAACACTGCTGGTGTGATTAAAAGCTCTTGTTTCTACTGCACCACCACATCACTTACTTTCCTGGTTTGCCAGTGGCTGTATGAGCACAGATTATTAATAGAGCTCATGCTGTCAGAGTAGGAAAACAAGCCACTACTAAGAAACTGTAATGTGTTGGATTTTGAGCAAAGAACAATTCATGCCTGAAGATGCATTCTCAGTCCTGCAGCTGGGTATGCAAGAGTTTAACAAATGTAAAAGTCTACAGCAATGACCTGGCTGCTATTGTGCATGATGCCCAGTGACATTGTAATTCACTCCTTGTCTCTAACCCGTGAAGAAGATTTGATAGAAAGGAATGAAAAAGTACTAATGCCTGAGAATTAGCTCAGGGCTTAATTTAGTGCACCAGAAAACAGGGATCTCTGAAGTAGGCATTAAATAACATTTAAGGATGAACCATATTTCAATTTGTGTAAGCCTGTCAGATCCCTGCTACTTCCATTGCATATCTATTGCTTAATTTTTACAATTCTTATTAGCTACTATGCCTTGTTAAGCAGCAACACCTCTGGTGTACATATTCAAGCTATTAGTTTGATTTTTGATACTGCTTTTCCATCAATATATGGATTTATTTTTAAGAGTACTTTTTTAATTATTTTTATTTGCAAAACATCTCCAAAGTATGCAAACATAAATAGAATGTCTCAGGCTTAAGAAGTTAATTTCCAAATATTAGCTGCCTTTAAATGCAACAAAGCCCATTACACACTCTACTTACAGCTGCCAGCAGGCCTAGGTGAGAAAAATTCCAACTCAATGAAAACATATTAATGGGCTTAGCTTTTTCATTTAATATCATGAGGAGGTAGGTGCCAGCGCCTGCCCAAGGGTTCTTTCACTGAATATAATCCTTCTTTAAAGAAAGCAGAACAGAACAGAACTTGGACTTGCTGTTCTACTTTAAAAATGTTTTATTGCAGCCTCTTTATAGCCTTTATTGTTGTAAATGCTCATATGCCATTTGGGTATCATCATGAGAACATCCGTACGCAACCACTAAAGGCCTATATCCAGCCCACCATTACTACCAGTACCAGACCACCAAGGATCCGGGCTTGGAACAACCAATCAAAATATAATTCAATATAATTCTAGTCTCTATGGCTGCACAGAGATTGAAGATTAAAAATTATAGAATGCATAACATGTTTTTTTTCCTTCTTCTTCACATTCATAGGATTGGGGTTATTCTTATGTTATCCCTGACACATAACTTTTTTTCCATTATATGTTTGCCCAAGATCATAAAAAGCTGTGATCCAAAATAAAGAGTTGATTCAAAAAAACTTCTTTGTTCCACTCTGCCATTAATGTCTTCATGAATATGTGGAGAAACACAAGAATTGTGCACCCTGGAGAGACAACTTCCGAGCCAGAACTCCCTATGAGTTCTGAATCAGATCTAAATTCTCCACCCACACGTATGAACCATAGCTCCTTCTTTAAGTGCTAAGGTCACATGAGAGAATGGCTGTTTACATATCATGGAGAGCTGTCCCTTTGAGAGATGCTTGAAAAGCAGCCAGACTCAGTGGTTATATTGGTACAAACTCATGTTACAAATGGCTTGGAAAGTAAATGCTGCATGAAGCAACCACCTGCCATATGACTCGGTCCTCAGGAAGTTCTCAACAAAACATGAAATGGAAAAGCTTAGTTGCCTCTCTTACTCATTATGCCTCCCCTACCTGGGGAGTGTTATTGATGCAGCTCTTCAATACAGTGTTCTCTTCAAGTAGAACAACTGTTTCCTACCACATAGGCCATTGACTGGTAACAACTTCCATTTCAGAGATGAGGCAATGTACATAAAGATGTAGTATGGAAAGGCCCTAGTGAAATCACATGGATAGGAAAGAAGTCAGATTTTTTCTGCAAAATATAGTTGTGTCCTAACAAAATCTGTTGACAGAATGAAACATGGAGGATAGACTGTACAGAAAGAGCATAAGCATCATAGAATCATAGAATAGTTAGGGATGGAAAGGACCTTAAGATCACCTAGCTCCAACCCCCCTGCTATGGGCAGGGACACCTCACACTAAACCATGTCACCCAAGCCTCTGTCCAACCTGGCCTTGAACACCGCCAGGGATGGAGCATTCACAGCTTCCCTGGGCAAACCATTCCAGTGCCTCACCACCCTCACAGTAAAGAACTTCTTCCTTATATCCAATCTAAACTTCCCCTGTTTAAGTTT
>JANHGB010034344.1:0-10290 GCA_026283785.1 Coracopsis vasa
AATTGCTCTTTGTAAAATGTTCCATAGCTACAGAAAGCATGGAGAAGAGACAGCAGGGTGCAATGGTGAGGACAGTGCCTTAGGCATAGCAGTATTGGGCATTGATTTCCAATTGATGATATTTCTTCTTTAATTTTTTTTTAATATACTGAAAGCTATTTAGAGCCCAGTATTCCTTTCTGAATAGGAAATAAGCATATGAACAGCATGTAACATCTTGGATTTACTACATCTGAACACATTGCCTGCATAAGTGGAATAACCACATTTGGAAATCTCAGCCAGTTGCATGGAACCAGGCCATATCAATAATGGTAGTTGGTCCTTTTAGCCTCTGCGCCATCATTTACTTGAGAAAGAGTTCCTGAGTCATGAGTAGTGAAATTAAAAGTGTTAATTTATATAAAAAATTATAGATGAGTTTAGAATCATAGACTCATTGAATTGTTTGGGTTGGAAGAGACCTTAAAGTCCGTCTAGTTCCAATCTCCTGCATGGGCAGACATAAAGTAAGTTGATAATTACAGTTCTGTTGATGTAAAAGTATCATGCGACACTGAGTGGCTACTATCAGACATTAGCAATGAAAGCTGGGCATTTCATACAGAGCCATCTGCCATCATCCTGTCAGACAGCGCTTTGAAAGCAATGCCCTTGAAATATCAAGGAATGGTTTGCTAATATATATCAAAATTGGAGTAATCATTTCTTATTATTTGTTTAAGTCATGTTAAACTAGCTGTTTAAGTCACACTTGCTTTTGGCTGAATACAGTACAGACAGAAATACATTCTGTTTTTATTTGCACGTTGCAACTGGACTATTGAAAATGAAATTTTATGACCTACAATGTAGCACATACAGTAAAAAGTTGTTCTGTGTCCTCACCATTGTAAACTGGTATAGCTCTACTGAAAGGATCGCCTAGCCTTCCAATACTGAAGAAAATGCATGTAACATATTTAAGCTGTATTAGCAAAATTTATATGCCTACTCAATTCCAATGTACTCATTGGGACTTCAGAAACTTCCAAGTATTAACTTTAATTTAATCAGATGAAATGATACCGGTGTGGTTTGGGTTTTTTCTTAAAAACATAAATAATTCTCAATCCTCTGAAAATTTATAGCATTGAAGAGCCTAAATTGTATAAGAGTCACTGTTTCATGGAGTGATTTTTTAAAGCTCTGGAATGCTCTGCTGTGAGTAGTTCAAATATGAATTTAAAGAAGGGATTTGTTTATACCTAGTTACCTAAAAAATAGTATGACAGCTTTCTCATTAAAATTGAAATTTGGGGACAGCAATCACCTCAGTTCAGGCAGCTATTTATAGCTGGAAATAAACTGCATTTGGAAAGCAATCATCCTACTTTCAGCTTTTATCAGAAACAAATTGCTGTGATGCTGCATCTATGAAAGGATTAGCCAAACTGATAGAATTTTTTCATAAAATGTTTTAATTTTTTTTTCTGTAATTGTACATAAAAAAGGAAAAAAATCTAGGCAGAGATGTGTTAAGTACAGTTTTAAGTGTTGCAATGAAACATAGACATTCTATGTAGAATTCATTTCAGAATTATAGAAGACATAAAATGAGAAAGAGTATTGGGAGACATTTTCCTTTCTATAAAGCCTTGGAAGAGCTATGCCTTCTAAATTTTTTATTTTTTTGCTTTCTTCTTATGTGTGATGAATAATTCTATAAAGATGTCCCCATAGGAGGAGCACACTAAGATGCAGGATACTGCTGCATTCCCTTCCTAATCACTGAGTAACTACTCACTGTGGTAAATCACCATGTCTCTACCTCAGTTCCCTTTACGTGAAGCAGAGCCTCCTTCCACCTTTCTGTGTCCTCTTTCCCCTAGAAAGTGTTTTTTTATTCCTAAATAGTCTTCTACCGCATCTTCATACAAAATGCAGTGAAACTCTGACTTTAATTTGACAGTTTGGATTCACTGACCAAAGATCACACAGCAATTTTAATCCAGTAATTTAGAGTTGTGTCAATAATAAAGATTAAAAAAGAGATGGAGATTAATCTCAGATTATTTGTCAATAATTTTAAAATAAGTAGAGAAATGTGCTTCTCTGCATATTAAATCTTGCTTACTCTGCCATAAAAACATACAATGTTAGAGGAAATTGTCTTCAACTGAATATGAGCCATTGATTATCAGTGCTGTGGAAACAAATAGATTTATGTTTTTTACTGCTCAAACGAATTAATCTTTCTTTAGTCAGCCCCCTTTCATTTGTGAAGTTAAAATATCAATACTTTAAGAAATGTTAACAATCTATCTTTGAAATGTGCATGATCTTATTTTTCACCTAGAGAACTGAAACTTGGAAGACTCTGAACCTAAAAAAATCACTTGTTCTCCCATTTTCCTGGAGTACCTTGGGGTTGTTTTTAAATTAAGATGGAATAAAAGTTCTCAGTTTCAAAAAACAAACAATCTATTTGTCATGCACTAATCATCTGTGCAATACTGCTGCCAAAGCTAATTCTGTGAAAAAAAAAGTATAAGGCAGGAGAAGAAAAGCAAAGATAACCAAGAAAAATCTGCAGGTACATGGGTTGCCAGTTTACGAGGACACTTGACTCTCAAGTGCATGCTGCACACTTTCTCTAGCCTTCTAGCTTTTAAACGTTTATTCTTTATGATGGTAATGAAGATGGCAGGCAGCAGATGCTTCATCTTGACCATGAAAGAGAGGGAAAAGTGTGACTCCGGATGTTTTTAAGAAAATGAAGATCGTGATCAGCAGACACTTAGGAGATTAGCACAAACATTGTCTTCAAAGCACATTCAAAAATGTGGAGAAATTCATTAATGTTATAGCATATGACTACCCTCCAGGGTTAGAGAAACAAGATAAAGTTTATGTTAGTGTAGATACAAGTGAACTATCAAATAAATAATTCAATTAATGCAAACTCTTTCTTTTATTGTAAAGAACCTCTCCTTTATTCCTGATGCGTATTCCTTTTTTCTCTTATTTTGTGGAAAATCAAATAACTCAACTTGCTGAGTATGTGTGTTTGTTAACAGCATTTATCTGTGAGCTAGTATACAAGCTCTCTGAAGCCAAATAACATTAAAAGTGGGCAAGCTCTTCAACTCCCATGAAAATTAGAAACCAGATAGAAGTGCAGGGGAAAAATAGAGAATGGCAGGCTGTATTTTGGAAGATGAAAGGACCCTAGAAGAGCAGCAGTCTAATTAAACCAGAAGTGGATATGCTACAACCAGAGCACTCCTCTGTAAATGATATATCGTTAAAAGACATTAAAGCTTCATTCCTGAGGAAAATTTGTTACAACTAAAATAAGATGAGAAAAACATGAGAGACTAATTTAATGCTATAAACGCCAACCCTCTAAGAATGAAGGGGAAGGACTGGAGGAAAAATACCTTTTAAGTAAACTAGTTCTTGAAGACATCAGAGAAAACAAAATACAGACTATTAGAATGAAAAAAAAATAGCTACTCATAAGGGCTACAATGTGGATTATAATTATTTTCATATCCTCCACTATCCTATTTATTTGATCAAAATATTCTTCGCACACCTGACCAAGATGTAAGAGCACTCACAGTACTGCATAGTAATATTTTATTGATGCATGGGGGCAATAGAGGGCAACTTTTCAAAAGCAATAATGATTTTTGGATACTATAGGTTTTAGGTATCCAGCATCAGCCTGCTTTCTGGGTGAGCTAAATACTCCCTTTTTCACCTGAAGTCTGTAGGTTTTTCTGTGACATCTTTTGAGCCTCTGGCATTACTCTCCGGTCACAAAATAAAGATGCATTAACTAACTGTAGCCAAGGCCTGCAGCAAAGCCTATAAGATGCGAATCACACAAATCTGTGGCAAGGTCAGAAGCAGGAAGATTTATATCTAATTACCCATTTTTATTTTTCAGAGCTTGATCAGCATGTTAGGCTATGTTATGGATAGCTGCATCAAAAATTAGGAAACAGATTCAATAAAACATTTCTGTGAAGATGCTGAAATAAGGATAAAATGCTTTTGCTTCCTTTTGACATGCATATATTAAAACATAAATGCTTAAGTGTGAGTGGGCACTATGTGATACTCAAACATTTATTAGCATTGTGCAAAAGAATAGTAGTTAACCTTAAAATCTGCAACAGGAATAATAGATAAGGGCATTAATAAACTGAACTGGTGCCATAAATGACTCAGAATGTTTTGTTTGGGTTTTTGGGGGGTGGGTATTTTGTTTTGGCTTGGTATTTTCTTTGGGTTGGTTTGGGTTTTTTTCACTAAGGCAGCTTTTTTGCAAAATGGGCTTATTTGCTTTGATGAGGGCTTGCACTGAAAAGCAATATGCAAGGGCAAGTATGCTGAATGGAAAAACAAGGGTGTAAAAACCTGTTTGTTGTGAAAACATATTAGCATTTAAAAATTTACACTTCAGCATAGTTAGTCAATATGTGTTTAACATTCAAAGGAATCAAATTATTTTGGTCCTTAAGTCAATAGAGGAAAAAATAGTAAATAAAGAACACCAGATCCTAGCCTCTCATCCCAATGTGTTCTATTGCAGCATTATTCATCTCAAACAGTCCTTCCACTTCTTCCCTTTGTTTGAGGGAGCCTCAGGGATCACAAGGCTTCTTAGTACTATATCTGTGTAACTGATATATAAGAAGTTGAATTTCATTATTTATGTTAATATAGAAATAAAGAAAATTAAATAGTAAACCTAGTAACTGTCAAGTTGGCATTAAAAAAGGCTCCACAGACATGGCTATGGTAGATGGTGTTGGAAGAAAGACCAAATACAGAATTTAGGCTTGTTTCAAAGGCAATATTCTTGCTGTGAGCCAAGTCTCAGGAGAGCTAAAGATGAAACAGCTTGTTCAGAAAGTCCATATAAGATCATGAGCATATAGTTAGTCTGTAAACTAAAATAACAGTTGTTATATAGTGGGATAACCTATTCCATGTTCATATCTTCAGAGGGTTTGCAGTAAGTAAACACAGTAATTTTGTCATATACACGGTAAAGTGCACAGAAGGAAAAAGGTAACAAGCAGATGAAAAAAGGATCACTACCCTCCAGAGGACCTGCAGGAAGTCCTTAGTGCCCGCCTTGCTGTGCAGGCGCTAAGGGAAGCTTAATCTACTTTTTTTTGTTGTTGTCTGCACTGTAGGTTTGCTCCTCTGATCATCTCCCAGTTAAGATTATTTTTAAATGTTATTTCATGGGGCAGTCTAAGCAATTCAAATTTTGCAAAATATGAGGTTGTTCAGATCTACAGTTATATTCATGACCTCAGGACTAGTTTCAAGATATGGAGGTGTTAATTCCTCTTGTGTTATATAAAAATTCCCTGATATTTGCCCCAGTATGTATGGATGTGGTTCTTAAGAGTTTGAGTTGTGATATATTTATTGCTCTGAGAAGATTCATTTTGCTTTTCACAGTAATTGTTATCTTCCTAACTTTCAGAAGAGAGTTTGATGTTATTAAACTGTCAGATATGACGTGGATAAAAACCTGGGTCATGGCTAATACATTTGAATAAACAGAAGCATTCTCCAACCCTTTCGAATGGAGAAGTGGCAGCAGCACGTGTGCTGAGAGGAGATTCCTGAGCCTTTGAAAACTGATTTTAGCGACCCTTTAAGCAGAAGTACTCACAGCGTACCAGGCTGCTCAGCACAATACATAGATGGAAGATCAATATTGTCAGGCAGAGGAAAGGGTACAATGGGGCAAGAAAAAATGTAACAAAAACTCAGGTAGGCAAGGCAGAATAATGTTTAGACAAAACTTTCCCACCAAACAATCCAGGTAGAGAAAAAATCTCTTGAAGACCAAGTGGACTCATGAGAAACCCTGCAAAAATAATGGAGACAGCAAATCCAATAGTGATGAAGAAATGCAGCTGGGGTCAGTTTATATTGCGCAACAAGGGTGAAACAGGCCAAAGCACAGACTGAAATTGCAGTCAATTGTGGAAAGAATCAATTCCTTCAGTTCTGCACTTATTGATATTAGTTCATAAAAGTAAAAGGAATTTGTTCTATTCTCAGATAATCCGTGCCCTTGTTTTGTTAATATAAATAGCGAGCTGCAAATATCACTATTTAATACTTTAAACTGGATGTAGAACCTTTTGCCAAAGTAAGCAAAGGTTGCTTCCTTACACTGTGGCATGAGGAATCAAGCAGTTTCCAGTGAAGCATTTTTGTGTACATAAAGATGTAAGAATACCTTTTGGCTCACTGGGTGTAGCTGGGGATTCCTAAGGATTTTGAGCAATAATGATTTTTTCCCTGATCAGTAGTTTTAGTACAGGAGAGTACTCTACTTTCCACTTCTGTAAAATGAATGCTTATTAAAGATTAAAAAATATTATTACAGGTCAACACAGGTGGCCAACATTTAGGTTTCAAAAATGCTTTCAGCTATATTGAATTAAACAGAAATGGTGTTTGGGGTTTGGTTTTCTTTTAATTATTTTTTTAAATTACTTTTTTTCAAAGGAAAAAGTACTATCCTGAAGGATTTAACCTGATGAAATGCATGAAAAATAAAAGAAAGAAGACAGGAAGTCAAATGTGTAGTGCCTTGAGTCTCCTAAGAATGTGTATCTTCTGTAAATGGAATTGAAGATCTTTCTTATAAAAATGCATTTTTATTATATAGAAGCTCAACCAGTATATAAAACCTATAACTATCCAAGATGGCATATTTCAAATTCTGTCCCTTTTGCTCCTTCTAGGATGGGGGTAGTGGTAGGAAAGGGGAAGAGGAATTAACTTCATGGAAGAATGTTGTAACCTAAAGGGCATTACCAAACTCTCCAGAGGAAATCGAGAGGATTTGCTCCTTAAATGACACCTAGTAAATCCTTCAATATAAAGATCTTCATGAAGCTTACTTTTCTAGTATTAGGATCTATACTGTTAGTTTATTTCAATGCCCTGTTTCACTCTTTGTCTGTAACTGATATAAAATATTATGGCTTTGGAGTGGCAAAGATAGTTAATGTTGTTAATGACTCCCTTGCACTGTAGTGTTAGGGCAATTGCTACCTAACATAACTTATCTCTAAGCACTTTATGAAACTAAGCTTTAGAATTGATTTTTATAATCAAGTAAGAAAGAAACATAACCATCAGCAAAATCTGTTGCCCTGTTTAAGTGGTGCTACCCAGGGGAATGCAATGCTATAGATCTGTGTACAGCGATTCTGATTCTTTGTGTCATCATATACTTGATCTTGGCCAGTGCTGGCCTGAATTTTGGTCACACTGAAAACTGGGATTAATTTTCAACTGATGGCTGCTTTCTCAGTCAACACAATTAACTCCTGGTTTAATCTATTATATAGAGTGATATATTCTCTTTATCAGTGGCACTAATAATGGTATCTCTTATTAACACTATGGAGCTTGCGCTTCTATGCCTGGTCAAGAGGTAACACCCTGGGGGGCTAATGCTGGAGAACGTGGCACTTGTCTTACCCTTCTTGCCAGGTTCTGTAGAGGAATAAGCATCAATGACCTCTCATCTGTATTCTTACTTTTGGGATGCAGCCTTCAAGGAAGCAAAGAAAGGAACACACTTAGCTGTTGGGACTCCACATTGCCGTCTATCAGGATGAAAGTAGCAAACTTTTCAGTCACAAAGCAAAAAAGTAACAGAATTCATGAAATGGGGATAGCTAAGAACTGTCATTAACTACGTTCCTGACACAGGGCATGTGTCAGACTTACAGTTGCCCCAATGGATAGGGCAAGTCTTGCAATCAGCATTAAGAGAGAAGAAATGAAAAGGAGAGAAGAGCTACTTACAATGCCTTGTTACCTGCATTGTTTCAATAAATTACACTGTTTCTTTGTACAGATGGTAAATGTTATCACATCTACGGCTCTTAACTATGCATCCAGTACTGATGTTCTAACATGTCCCCTACAAGCTTAAGGATGAACGATTTGTCATCTCTTTAAGCCCTTCGGAGACAGTTATGCCTCAGGGGGCTCAGTCAATCAACAGCAGTAGAGAAGAGCTGCATTTCAAATTTTCTTATTTATAGGACTTGAATAAGCAAGGAAAGTGAGTGCAAAACACTTTTAAACTAAATGTGCAATCATCATCATAACTTGGAATCTGAACACATGACATCCAAAGTTGAACAAATTGCTTATGTTTCAGAAGACTCGCCAGAGTTAATCGGCAATCAGAGATCACTCAGCTGGTATGCAAAACAGTAGTGGGGGAGAAGGGCAGCAAAATTACTGGGAAAATGGTGGAGATGAACTGAAAGAGATCGTTCAATCAGTAATATCACTAGAAAAGGTGCAATAATACAATTGTCATCAATTGTCTTGTGTACATCAGCAGGGGAATAACCACAGAAACCACGACTACAGTGTGGTTATACCCTATCCCAACAGGTATCCAAAGGATATTGCATATAATGTGCTGTGTCGGAAAATGCAGAACACGTGGGTCAAGGTATACAGTCTTTTATATTACTACCACACACATGTAATACTGGGATGACAGACAAAAAACTGAACATGGCCGTGGGGGATAATTGACTTGGTATTTCTGGGGTTGAGATTTCAGCTCAATTTTTCAATTCAGATTTTTCTGGTGAGAGACTTAACAATGTCTATCTGACCTTTCAGGGCACAGGGCTACACAGCCTTTCAGGCCCTGAATGTTCAGTTCCTGGAAGACCATTTTAATCTGTATTTTTAATGCCCTGCCTTTGTGTGTGTAAGAACATGCTAAATAATGGGAGATATAGAATGAGTCCTTCTGTACTCATTGTCTCCCTGTACTTGGTAAACATATATCCAGAGCAAATATATTAAAAAGAGCATAACTCTTTATGTAAAGAGCAGCATTCAAATGCACAGCCTTTGCTGCTCCTGATACTTCAGTGCTGCCAAGTACTTCCATGCCTTTTTCACAGATCAGTTTGTATTCTCTATTAAGGTGGCCACACGAAAAATGGGCTGGTCAATGTATTTTATTCCTCCACAGTTCTATTGCACATGGTTTGTAGTACTGAGTTGTTGAAGTCTGGAAGCAGTGGCTTACATCCTCAGACAATATACATCAATGTAGAGAAGTCGTCAAGCAAAATGGGTTTTTACCATACAGAGAGCAATACTCCTTATCCAAAACATGTAGTATGTGGATTGTGATTTCTAAATTGACAACAGTAATTTTTCTGCTCAGCTTTTCTTCCTTTAGGACCTAGCTCATCTTAAATCACATATCTGTGTATTCTTACAATTTTATACACTGACAGCTGTCATTTCTGTTATTGATTTGATCCTCCCTTTATGCTGCTTCAGGAAACTATTCTTGCAGAAATTATGTTTTATGACATGTCTTAAGAGAACACAGGACTGTCTAAGGATATTAGTATAGTTTTTCTTAATTTGCAAAACTCAGGCTCTCATCTAAGTGATTAATGTGCAAAGCCCAAAATCTTTTTTCTTTAATTATTTAATGTTTCAGTCTCCAATGTCAAAACTTGTATCTAAATTACATCTGTGAATGTTACTTCTTATTTAGTAATATGCCTGCAAATCCATTTAGTATGAAAGCATTAATATCAGATGATTATTCAGAGTTTTTGCTCTCTTAAAATCAAAATTTGGAGTTAAAACCAGAAATATGGCAAGAAACTCTCCTGCTAGCATTGGGATACATATTTTCACATAAAGGAATTTAAGATCAATTGTTTTCTGCACCAGAAAAATTAAAAAAGAAACCACCAAAAAAACCCACTTAAAAAAAAGAAAAAAAACCAACAGTGTCTCCTTATTGTTGAATGTTGTCTTCCAGTCAAGAAAACAAAAATGTGAGACAGTCTGCTTTGGCACAGGGGCAGCTCCACAGAGACACTCTGAAACAGGAATTCAGCAAAGTAGTTTATGCTAAGAATATTACTCACCTGCTATAGAGGTATCTGGAAAACTACTACTAATTTCAACAGGAGCTGAATTTGGACGTATGTTTACAAACCGCTGCCGAGAAGTTTGATTAAGGAAAAACGTCCATAAAATGTGTTTAATACAAATGCCACTAAATGAGGAACACATTTGTATTCTTCAGTAATGGGGCAATGTAGTTATTACATAATTTCATAGAAACATAGAATAATTTGGGTTGGAAAGGACCTTAAGATCATTTAGTTCCAACCCCCCTGTCATGGGCAGACACATCTCACACTAGACCATGTTGCCCAAAGCTCTGGCCCTAATTGGCTCCGG
>JANHGB010034346.1:0-18963 GCA_026283785.1 Coracopsis vasa
GTGTGCAGAAAGGACATAAACTTGGGGAGACCTGCATTTGGGCACCAGGTCTTGTGGAATGAGCTTTATAGGGCAGGGGTGTGGGCAGGTGAAGTTTACGATACAAAGCCTTGCCAATACCATTCAGGTACCTCCATCAAAATGAGGATTCTGTGGGTTGTACATGTGTCAATGCAATTAGTTTTAGTGCTGAAGTGTAATGCTAGAGTGTGGTAGGAACTAGAGTTGCAATAGCTCCTCTTACAGAGTAACTTAGATATTCTGAATTCAGCTCAGGTTTTTCTACTTCAACTTTGCAGAAGGAAAGTTTTTAAAACTGTTTATTTTGGGTCATATTCTACTGAAATTGCAGATCTAGACCAAGGTCCTCTGCTGGAGGTTCTCTAGGGGACTTCTTGGTCTTCTAGACCAAGGAACTGCAGCTTCCAGCCAGCTTCTGTTATCTCCTGAGGTGCACAGAATTTCCGTATGTACTTTATGATTCACTTTCAGGTAGGCTTAGAGGTGCCTGCCGAGTGATTATCTTGCCTGCAGGCCTTGAGCATGAAGTGGTAGATTACTTATCTCACGATGTAGATTAACGCAGCACGTACATTCAAACAGGGCTTGGAAAGTTCCTGACTTGAGAAAGTGCTATGAGTAGTAGGATAAGTCATGCCCACCATGAAGCATGTAACCCCAGGAATGTTGTCAGAGAAGATTTATCTTATTGTAGCATATAAGGTGCCTTTCCTGCTCCCAAGAGAAGAGGGAACTAATACAGTTGGTGTCACTACAGATGTTCATTTGAAGGTATCAGTGCCTGAATGACTGTATTAAAATAATTACTATATTGAAGTAATTCAACCACTGTAATTCACAAAGTGAAGCTGTGCCTTTATTCTGTGTGTATAGTACCTGTCAGCAAGCACTGAAGCACCAACCTTGACTACTTTCCACATCCTGAGATGCTTCTGGCATCACTCCAGGCAGTCTGCGATGAAATGTTGGGGGTTTTCTCCTTGATTAACATAAACTGCTGTTCTTGAACATAAAAATAAAGTAAGACTCGCCAGGAGGTTATTGTGATTCCTCATCACTAGAAGCAGTGAGGGTTTCATTCTCTTTTGGTCTAAAACAGAGTTTGCCTTTGAGAGAAGAAACTTGCTAGCAGTAGTTTGTTGCTAAAATGCACTGCTCAGCCACTGTATTGTTTCTGGGCAGAAGTTATGGTCCCATCCAGAAATACTATTCTGTAACTAGTCTTTAGAGTATGAGATGATATGATAGATACTGGGTATAATTCAACAGTGCTCAATTGCTGGTTGAACAGAGCAATTGGCTTTTATTGCAGGCACACAAAGAATATGTCACTAGTCCTTGCCTGAATGCAGCACTGTTTCTGTTTAGTTCAGAAAGGTAACTCCTGAGCTGAGGGTAAGAAACCCACAGCTATCCTGTGGGGCTGACGCAACCACAGCTGACCTAAGTCAGGGCCTCCTGGCACAGCTCTGAGACATGAGCCGGGTACCCAGACCATTCTCCCCTGGGCGGCTTGGAAAGCACCCGATTGATGGCATTTTAATCATAGTATCAGAGAATCATAGAATCATAGAATAGTTAGGGTTGGAAAGGACCTCATCTAGTTCCAACCCCCCTGCCATGGCAGGGACACCTCACACTAAACCATGTCACCCAAGGCTCTGTCCAACCTGGCCTTAGAATCCCAGACTAGTTTGGGTTGAAAGCGACCTTAAAGCCCACCCAGTTCCAACCCCCTGCCACGGGCAGGGACACCTTCCACTAGACCAGATTGCTCCAAGCCCCATTCAACTTGGCCTTGAACACTGGCCAGGGATGGGGCAGGCACAGCTTCTCTGGGCAACCTGTGCCAGGGCCTTATCACCCTCATGATGAAGGACTTCTTCCTAATATCTAATCTAAATCTCCCCTCTGTCAGTTTAAATCCAGGCCACCTTGTCTTGTCACTACAAGTCCTTGTAAACAGCCTCTCTCCAGCTTTCTTGTTGCCCCCTTCAGGCACTGAATACTGCTCTAAGGTCTTTCCTGAGCCTTCTCTTCTCCAGCCTGTAACAATAGTGTTAGATAGACCTCTGCTAGTGTGGTAGGGTCTCCTTTGGCAGTGAAACAACCTTAACAGCAGACAGTGAAGTATGAGTGTATAAAAGAGAGGTATGCTCTAAGCTACTTCTAACTAAAAACATATGTAATTGATTTAGCAGCAGCTATAAAGCCCTTGATGGCTGTATTGCCTTTTACAGCCCTTTCAGTGGTGCAATCGCAGCATCGCTATCGCAATACCAGCACCTAAGATCACTCACAGACACACAATTTCGACAGTTCTTCCTACAAGAGGGGAATTGCTAGGAAAGAAACAGCCACAATATGGAAATTGGTGGAAACTGAATACCAGTCTAATGCCACTCCCTCTAATTGGTTAGCATTGCAGAAAATATATTCCTGATTGCCGCTTCCAGAGCTATATTTAGCAGCCTATTCCGCATGCTAATTATGGTGCCTTCCCAGAGCCTGCCCGCATCTCCTGGGGCATTTCATGGTTTGTGTCAGCTTTCGCTGATGGAAGTCAGACGGAGTTTTATTTACTGTGCAAACACACATCCGTAATGCCTCCAGTAGAAATGGCCTCGTTACTTGTTCCCCAGAGACTTTTCCTCATTGGCAAGATCTCGGGAACCGAGCCAACTTCCCCATTCCTTCCCAGCACTGCAAGATTTCCCCTTTGGGGTGGGCAAAGGCCCGTGGCTGCTGCAGGGAGGTATGGTTACACACGACAGGATGGCAGTCTGGGTCCAGAGGTGGGTGTCGCAGTAGGTACACCTCAGCACAGCACCTGCAGAATAAAGCAAGGGAGCCTGGGGGCAAGGAAATAGAAATTCCAAGTTCCACCTGAGCCCAGGGCTTGTTCTGCACTGTAACACCCTGCTCACATGGCTGCTGCACATTAGTTACAGGCGCCTCATTCTTTGCTGCTAAGAAATGGAAGTATCTTGGCCTTTTGAAGAGGAATGATAGATGCAAACATGTCCCAGATCTCCCCGAGGCCAAACATTCATTGGTTGTATTAGAAACGGCTGATCTAACCGGAGCAGCCTGCAGGCCCCTTGCTTCTGACGTGGGTCATGGACCTTCGTTATGTGATCCTGCACAACAGAATTACAAGGACATCAAGCACCTACGTCCAAAAATGTTTGGTTTTTTTTATCTTGACTCAACTTTTAGCCAAATGTCACTCTATTCCCTGACGTGCAGAGCAAGGCACACAGAATCCCCAGGCTATAAAAGCGAAGGCTGGCAGCCTCTCCATCAGCAATGGCCAGCGTTAATCACACGGTGTAATCAGAAGGTTAATCAGGGAAGCTGGTTCCATGAGTTAATGTTCAACTAAGGGCAAAGTATTTGCTGGCTGTTTTCCCCTAGAAGGTACTGGGAAGGTGGGGAAGAGGAGAGCTCTTCATCATGGTGATGGTTAGAGAACTGTTTTGGGTATGTTTTTGACAACTAGCTTGTTCAGGATTGGGTTTTTTTGTAACTTCACTTCCAGTCTTGCAATCCAACACTGACATAGCACTCTCTGACAGGAACATTTTGATTTTCATCCATGTTGAGTAATATGAATGGTTTCAGACTCATGTGGCATGCGCTGGACACTTTGCTACCAACATGTGGGTTTAGCTTCACTGCCTCTCACCCCTAAGGCACTTAGCAAGCTCCAGGTATATATGGTTGGCACAGTTCCTCCCCTATGCTGCTGAGCTGGTGGAAAGCAGTTAGCTTTGTTGGGCACAAGCATCTTTCCCCTTTGCCAGCAAAAGGCAGTCAGAAGCCAGGGGATGAAAAAATCACAGCTCTGCATGATCTAAAGCACTGCCTCTTCTAGTGTACTTAAATTTTTAAGTAAGTAAGTCAAACTTCACTATAGGTAAATGAACTGGCCTGAAATATTCTGTGTGGGGAATGACTCCAGGTCTTGCTCATTAAAGAAAATATATAGAGCCATTTACTATACAAGGGTACTAGTTCATAGCAGGAGAATTATCTGGCTTGATAAATCAAGAGTTTCTCCCCAAAAAGTCTTTGCTTGGTCTCAGTGGCTCTAGTACAGCAGTTTCTTGTGTCAGCTTCCATGGCTGGCTGCTTCCTTTTCATCCAGCAACCTGTGGTACATAGAAATGCACTGCTAGCTGCTAGGTGAAAGCAGCCTAAAAAAGAGAGACTTAAAAGAGCTGGGAAAGGATGGGCGTAGGAGTAATCAATCAAAATACAGTTATGTTCTGAAAACAGAAAGTGGTATTTGCCTGTCGCTGAAAGGAGGGTTTTCTTTTTCTTTATAGGCAGGAGAAAACTCATCTAATACAACCAGAGCATGGCATGCATTTTTTGAGTCAGTCTGCTTGATTTCTTGATCCTTATGGGTCCTTTCCAACTTGAGATATGATTCTGTGATTCTCCAGCACTAACAGTGTGTAAGCAACTGCGTATGGGGAAACTGCCTTTGATTTAACTCTAACAACTTGAAGGGGGAAAGTCCATCAAAGCAAGCAGCTTCTCCTGGCAGCTTTTCTGTAAAGATAGATAGCAACTGCTTTGTCCTGCACCTCTGCAGGTCAATCTAACTGAAGCACACTATAAACCCACATAGTTTCACTTGCGCTTTCTGAGCTGTTGCAGTAATGTCTTTTTTTTAGTCCAGAAATGTGTGCACTCTCTTTAATTGACATGACATTTATATGTCGTCTTAATTAAAACAAATTACTTTGGTTTATATTTCATTTTCTGACTTCTGTGCACTACATGTTTTTACGTACAGTCATCACATTTTTAAATCATTATCAGTTGCTGTATATATAGTGTTTATACTGAAACAGTACATGCAAATATTGTTAAACCCTTGCCCCTCACCCAATAGCCACGAGACTGATTTAGGATTATGGCTGATGTTCCTCTTTGCCATAACCATCTCTTATATCAGTCACTTCTTTGTCTTGTTTTGCTTTCTGCAGGCAGCCTAGCAATCCTGGTAGACCCAAGTCTGCTCCATCAAACAGCCCTTCACCCATAAAGCAAAAGAGCTCGTGCTTTAAAGCAGATTCAAGCACTGGACTGCGTCACTGCTGTACCAAAAAGCTGTAATTCTGCATAAACCCTGGCAATGTGTTGCATTACAATGCCAAAGTATGCACACTTATGATGCCCCAAATATAAAAACATATATATGCATATACATATTTTCTTCTCGTAATTTATACATCACCCATCACCATGCATAAAAATGAAATATATCTATTTCATGAAAGCTGAAACTTTTGAAATTAATTATTTCGCTTCAGATGTGGTTTGAGAAAAGCACAACTATGGCAAGCTTTAGAAATCAATCACAAGGGCTGCCAACATTGTGCTTTTTAACAGCAGCATCACAGTGACTCACATATTAGCTCGGTATTGAAGCTAGTACTTCATGGTAGTGATGAGGATGAATAATCACATTCAGGAACTTGAAAACCCCCTCTGATTAGCAAATGTTTTTTTTTAATCTGCAGCTGAATCTTTAGTTGCTGAAGCCAGGAACCCTACATTACCTCTGATTTATGTGTGGGTTAAAAATATGAAGTCAATGAAAAAGCTGTTGCATGTATTTTAGGGTCAGATTAGTCTTCTTCTCATTGTGTGCCCTTCCTGGACTAAGCAAAGCACTGGGGGCTGGAGTACTACAAAGGACAAGAACAATAGCAGCATCTCAACACCCCACAGGGGTGGGTGTGAGGGGTGTGGAGGTGACCAGGCTTTAACACAAGAGCAACCAAGAACCTCAACCTGCACCTCCACCTTTCTTCAATGGCCCTAGGGTCAAGCCTGCCTGCCCTCAGCTCTGCTGGGAGAGGCATGGCCAGTTGAAGCAGGGTGGACAATAGGTGTCCCCTGGGTGGACAGTGGCTGAAGAGCATGGCCAGCCAGGCTTTACTGGCCAAAAGCCCCCTAAGAAACAACCCTAAATGTTTAGGAACAAGTCTAAGTGTGTGGACAGCATATAATACACATTCTCCTATTCTACCACCAACTATTTGAAGCCACCCATTCGTTTAGTCACATGCTAGCAGAAATCCTGTTCCATAGACATGTATAGGGTTTTCCTTAACCCTTCAGAAAATCCTAGCAGGACCACCATCTTCAGGCTAGGACTTCCAGTTTAACTCTGGTGCATAAAACACAACATAACCTCATTTGAACTTAAGCCCTGACAGGATCATTTGGTAGCACTAAGCTTTGGCTGACTTTTTTCCCCTCAGTGAAGGCTGAAGATGAGGGTTTGAAACACATTCAGCAGCCTGCACATTGCCAACATCCCGATGTTAGCCTGCTGCCACACAGGGACTGGGAGAAATAAAGGAGCTGAAGGAAAGCCCATCCAGCTCCAGGGGTCTGCACACCAAGTGACAACCGAGACTCAGACAGGGAGAGGAAAACAGTCTGCACAGCACGTGAACAGTGTGATGCTTTTAAAAGTAAATAACTAAAAATATTCACTGAGAGGGAGTTTACCACATTGCCTCACAACAGAGCCTTTTTTCTGCTTGTGACCTTTTAAAAGAGGCAATGCACACAGTCAGAAAGAAAAAAGCCCAAACAAAGAAAAGGAAGTACTGAGCTAAGATCATGGTCTTATGACTCTTACTTTTCATATGCTTACATTCACACCAGGTGTCTCCTGCTTTTTATTTAATACCTCTGTGTGTGTATGTGCACGCACATGAGTATGTACATACACATGTGTGTATGAAGAACACAGGCTGTAATCACACAGGCTCTCTGAGCTCCACCTTATTGTGATTTTGTTTGTTTATGGCTGTATCTATGCTACACTTCTGTTTTTCAGGGGTTTGGCAGCATCTGAAACACAAAGTCTGTTTAAAAAGGAACTTACAAGCTGTTAGAAAGACAAGAAAGACAATGCTTATCCTTTTATTTGACATTCTGTATAGCTCCTACTGAAAAATATTAGTAGAAAGAAAAACACTCCCAAAACAAGATCTGACTATCCAATGTACTGCTTTTACTCTCAGAGAGGCAGGGCTCCTGCAGTGTTATAGAGTTCCTTGTTTTAAATCAGGACCTGATATGAATTGACTGTACAGAAAGATGGATTATGATGGGCAGATAAGAGGAGAAGCCCCTTGAGCTCTTCAGTGTTGTCGAATATAGTTGCTTTTCCTTGATTCTCCAGGAGCAAGTAACTAACTGAAGATTCTGGTGGGGTTTTAGCAGCAACATCATCTGTTTTCAAACTCCATCTCTTAACAGAAACCCAAACTGTGAGATCCAAGTGCACCCTACAGGTTTCAAAATAAGATGCAAGCAGACAGGATCCCTCAGCTTTTTAAGATGGACCATTTATTTCAAAGCCAATTTTATAATTAATTTTGGGGAAGAGAGAGCAGGCTACTTCTTTTTGAATGGTTGATACTGGTCTGCTTGGTTGCTTTCTGAGCTGAGGGCACGTGAAGCAGCTATCACTGCTGTAGCTAGAGGCACAGAGCAGCCTTTTCCACTGAGGTGAGCACAGCTCAAGCCTGGACCACTTCTGCTGGTACTAAGATACAGTCAAATAGTGTCTGTACTAATCAGCCTGCTTACCCTGAGAGTATCTATTCTACATTCTCACTCTTAGTTGCAACAACAAGCTGTATTTCTGGTCAGTGATCACCACTGTACCTCTGTTCACAGGCTTCGGTCATATTACATTCATTCTGGGTTGTTTTTCAGGGGTGAGAAGAGCAGGACAGGACAAGGATTATGAGTTTCTGAAATGACCATTGGTATTGCTGGGAAATTTGCTTTTCATTCATTTTGAATGATTACCTAAGTATTCTACCATTCAAGATTCATGTTAACTGGTGGTGATTCAGCAAAGGCTGGTAATACACAGAGCAGGATTATGCACCCCAGTGGGTGTCCCTGGATGGCTTGCAGCTTTTACATGCCTTCCTTTGGGCTCTGGCAATATCTTCCTGAACTACAAGGAGCTGCCTTCAGCAAGTGCTTCAATAGGTGTCAGCCTCTGCGACACTGGTTTTGCAGCTGGGAGGCTGTACAGAGGCCAGCGAGCTCCAGGACGTCACTGGGAACCAGCAGCAATTCTTTCCCTCTCAATGTCGCTTCACAGCCCTCACTGATGCTGCCATTCATCCACATGAATAAGAAGCCTCCTTCAGGCATCCGGTGCCAACAGATGAGAAAAAAATCCAACCCCTCAAACTCAAAACAGTGGGGTTTTTGTGAGTCCTAGAATAATGGCCATTTCTCATGTTATCTAAAACTTTAAAGATTACAAGTAGGTTCTGTATTGATTTGCATAGAAAACTAGGCTGCCATTGTAGAAGTAACATTACTACTACTTCAAAATGATATGTGGCTGTACTTTTTATCTGGGAATCAAGGTGGTCCTGTGAAAGCAGGACTCTGGAGAGAAAAAGAGAAGACTATTAGAACTATATATTCAGGTGGAAGTGAGAAGGTACAAGGAATATGATTTCCAATGTATGTATAAAAGCAGCAAGTTGGTAGATGTTCAGTCAGGAAAAATGAAGGGCAAGATTACAATTTAAAGATGACAATTGTGCGTCAAACAAGATGACTCGGGTAACAAGAGTCTATAACCAGTTGTAAAAGAGAGGAGCTGCCCTTCCAGCACACCATCAAGTATTACAGGAGACAGGCACAAACCCAGCAATTGTTGGTCTAGGAGTGAGCATTACACTGATCAGTTCTGTTGCTATGCAAAACTGCAGTGTTTGAAGGAAACTAGTTGTGATGTTTTCTGCTGTTCAGTTTTCTGATTCTGGGTGGGAAAGCCCCTATGAGTCACAGGTGAAGGTGATGAAGGTCAGAGAGGGAGGAGGTAGAGAAGGCAGGGCTGCCTCTAACCTCCTTCTTGTATGGACTCCTAACTTTATTCCCTTCCATCAAAGTCACAGCTTAACCGAGTTTTAGATCATTAAGCCATATTTTAGAAATGAAATAAGGTGAAAGATACTACTTTCACTAGGGGGCCTTATCTATTTTCACTACACCCAGAAATCTGTCTTTTAAAATTACTGGTTTATAAATGGTGGAGTAATTTCATCTTCCAAATTCTTTACTAACTATGTATGTTAGACCGTGTATTGGATCAGCAGTTTTTGCTTTCAGGAGATCACAGCATATGCAAAAAAAAACCCCATGCATTTTGATGCTGCTTAACTATAGCATCACGAGGATGACATAAGACATAAAACCTCCCCAAAACCCAAGAAAACCCTAATGTGCAGCAAGTATTTGCATGAATATTAGAACACATACAGAGTCTATATGTTGGCCTCTTGCCTTCCCAAGCTGAATACTGCTTCCTTCCTAAGCAGTCTGGTGAAACAGCTAGTGTCAGCCTACCACAAGGACTCACAACTTCATTGCACTGTTGCTAGTCTACTGAGGCTGCTTCTGGTTACTCCCAGAGCGCAAACGCACATTCAAGAGGCAAACTCTTTTAGTTGCTCAATAGAATTAACAGCCTGTGTGAGCAGTGATGACTGCAATCTTGTTTAAAGAGGCAGGCCATTTCTACAACATGTTTTACCTTTTTTTTTAATACAACATTAAGTGAGGAACTAGAACAGGAGAATAAATAGGTCAGTAATAAAACAGTATAAACACAAACTATTTGAGAACTCCTTTGTGGGGAAAGGGCTATGACATTTACCCAAAAGCCAGCTTAACTGGAACTGAAGCCTTGCTCCATATGTGCACGTGTACACAGATAGAAACCAGCAAGACTTTGGAGATAACAAAGAAGTCCCACCCATATGTGAAATTAAGAACTCTTATTTCTGAACATGAGGTGAGACTAAGAGAAGAGTAATGGAGAAAACTCCTTTAGGGTCTTTACATACCTCCAACAGTCAGTAATTCCTAGTTTTATAACTGTTGTATCACTTCCCATTTTTCTGGGACCCGAAATAAAACCCAAGCATGCCTCTGAATAATCAGGTGAGTGCTCCAGATGCTTCAAAACAACTCAGAGCCATGGCAAGAAAGCACTGACAGTAGTCCAAGTATTATGACAGTCTTCTACACAACTGTCACCCACACAAACAGAAACTAGAAACTCTTTTTCCTCCCTTACAGTATTTTAATGGATTTTACCATAAGAAATTATATCATCATTCCTAGGATAATTGCTGAGAACAAATGACAACAGTTTGTGGCAAAGCCAGTTTATTAGGTTTCTGGGATTATGTCTTGCCCTCCCCCTCAACACATAGAAAATGACCCAACTTTACAATTTGGTAAAGTGAAAATACAAAGTATCCAGTACTTTTGACATCAATGTTGTGGGCAGCACCTTACCACTGAAAGCCAGTAAGTATACTGAATCCTGCATTACTGACCACATTACCCTTATGGCAGAACCATTAAAACATGCTTTGTGCTGAAGACGAAATTACATATTTAAACACTGCTTCCACACAAGTCTAATGACACGAGGGCCCTTATTTACAGGTTATGAATAACAAAAAGCTTAACAGATTTGCAGATGTTTAATATCAAATTTAACATTGTAGCTACATAATTTTCTTACCTCAACCCCCAACCTGACTGACTTTGGAATTCTTCATTCTGTTATTTTAAAAAAAAAAAAAAAAAAAAAAAAAAAAGAATGTTTGCTGACATACTATACAAACAGTTAAGATGGATCCTTTTGAGAAAAAGGATTAAGGACATGAGTGAAAAACAAATTGTCCAAGAGGACTGTAAACCATATTTATTTACAACAGTATACACATGAATTTAAGATTAATCCTTTTCTTAAAAAATCATTAAGGACACTAGTGTTAAAAAGCTGATTGTTTCTGAAAGGACTGTAAACCAAATTCTAGTCATATAAGGTTCAGAGTGAATACAAAAATTCCCTTTTACAAATGTGTCCTAAACAAAATTACTGTCATGGTTATAGCAGCTTTATATTTTAACCATATGAGACTACGCTGAATGCTTTAAATCTAGAAAACAGTCAATGAATTTTTCTTCCTTCAGTATAACTTGCAATAGAATTACATATTATTAACTGTAATAGCTTAAATAGTATTAATTATCTTGTTTCAGTGATTTGCTTCTAATGTGATCACAAGGGTGGCAGCTTCTGAACCGGCCCTTCCACTTAGTTTCCTGTCAGCATTGTACATAAAAATCTTCATTTTTATTTCAATTCCTTCAAAAACTAAGCCAGAAAACATTGTCTGGCATGGCACAGGAATGAAGTCATAGACTGCATTCTATGGCTTACATTTCACCTTACATAATTATGTGCAACCTAGCACCATTTTTACTATGAAACCTGACCTTCTGAATATAAAACAGCTACAGTTATGAGAACACAGAAGAAGGTGGTTCTAGAGGAGCAACTTCCCTTATCTGACCCAACACACTACCAACTCACAAGAGTAATGCCACAGATGCCCCACATTCAGCCATGACATTACACAAACAGGTTTTAGCTCAAAAATCTGTAACAGATAATGTATTGGGCAGGTTTTCTCCATATTTCAAGATCCAATTTATTTTGTATTCAGAAGTATTTTAAGAAAGTCCCATGCTCCTAACATTCTGTCCTAAGCATTTCCATCCCTAAAATATGTTATCAATCAGATTGGTCATAAAAACCTTTTTCAAGGTATCTGAGAAGCATTCATCATCATCAAAATCCTCTGAAATCCCTATCCTTGAAAACTAGCATGCTTTTGCCAACTTCAGTCAATCTTTTATGAAGTGTTTTTACTTACCCTGGGACTCAACTCAAATACAGCATCTTTAGAAATAAATCCTCACTGAAGTTTTAGTAAGGTCAGAGAAGTTACAGTCCCAAATTTACCCTAAATCCTGTGCTACAGTACTTTCCATAAGAAGGAATGCATAGTTTAGTTTCACATGCTAATCATGAAAAAAAATAAGGAAGTTTTAACTATATAGAGGTAGGGACAAGTTTGTCAATTCTCTTACCATTGCATGAGGAAACAGACAAAGTTTACAGTGGAATGACAGGCCAAAAGCTAACAGTTTGCTCCTACACTGACAGCCCAAACTTCACCTGACAGTCCTGGGGTTTATTTTTAAAACAAAAGATACTTGCTTAGCAATTTGCTAGCAGTCACCAAATACTCCTCCATATGCCAAAACCTCCCCCTCTCTGACCCAAAAATCAAGCTGTCTGGCTGTCGCAAAACACTTTTCTCCTACAATATTCAAATGCAAGTAGCAACCAAAAATATTAGTAAACTGGCTTACTATTTATAACCTTACCACAAGTGATGAAAACAATCTCACGCAGCAAGAGCTCAAGTAGAACTGCATTGTCAAAACTTCATTTGCAAGTTTACTTTCCCGTATATCTATAGTGAAACTTCAGTAATTCTGAAAGTACAATTACAAAGTGCAAAAACATGAGATGGGCACATCTACACCAGGAAATCAAAAAAAACCCCCACATTAAAGTGCCGAAGAGATTTGTTATAATTGCTACCAAAACCTAGAACTTTGCCAAGATCATAATTTTGAAGCATCTGCAAACTAGACAAGGTGACAGCTGACCACTGTACAATTTAACACCAGCACGTCAGAGCAGGTTTTGGTTCAGGCTTTATACGTATTTCATCGCGATCTGGGGGTTGACTAAGCATTAACGGCTTGTGGCTTTTAAGCTTGTGAGCCAGTGTCATAAATATGGCCTCCACATGGTCATTGTCATTGGGGCTTTTGGCAGAGGTTTCAAATAACGGCATACTGTGAGTATCGGCAAACTTCTGGGCCAAGTCCGTAGGTACCTGAATAGCACTTCTCAGGTCACATTTGTTTCCAACAAGAATCCGTGGTATATCGTTGGCAAGAAGGTGTTGTTTGCATTCTTCTATCCATGATGGCAGACTGTGAAAACTGGCAATGTTTGTCATATCATACACAAAGACAACAGCATGTACATTCCTGTAATAGTGCTGCACCATGCTCTTTCTGAAGCGCTCCTGGCCCGCTGTATCCCACAGCTGAATCTGAAAAAGGAAAGACAATGAGAGAAAAAAGACGTTTTATTACTCATGCTGGAAAATAATACAAATCACCTGTAGCTAGGGGAGTCTCATGATCACAGAAATCCACTCTTCAGAAAAATTATACTGAGAAGTTTGTGCGAAAGAAAACTGTTGCTTTTACACAATTTCAGAAACTTCTGCTTTCAAAGCTGCTCACAATTGAAGCCAAGAGGAAATGATGATGAAATTTGATCCCAAATAGGAATTTCTTAAAGTTTACTGGAGCAGTCTGTAAGATTTTTACAAAAGCAAATCCTGAAGTCTTCGCAATAGCACTTTTACTTGAGAAAAACAACAGGTATTTCACAGCATAACTCTCAGATGACGTTATTTTTTTAATTGCCAAAATAATGTCATCTTCCCCAAAGTTTTGTTTTTAGCATGAAGTTAACTGCCTATTGTGGTACTATATAAAAGTAGGAAGAAATCAAATCATGCATGAATAACACCAGCACCAACAAAACAAAGCAATCTATCTCTGCAGTGTACCCACTAGAGTCATACCCTCCTGTTAGGAATCTCTAACTTAATGCTTAAAGTAGGACCATACTGTGGTTTGTACTATCAAAGAATTCATAAAAGGTGGGGGGAAGCATAAACCTCCTGTTATCTTAACATGCTACTATTGTTTCCAGGTTCACATCATTCTATCAGAAATAGACTTAACGTATTTGTCTGAAGCCTAGTCAAGTGTAATGGACAGAAAAACAGTCAGAAGAACTAAAACGCTTTCAAATTTCTTAGGTCCAGATTAAAACAAAACAAGCCTTGAAACACAAGCAGACGTAAGTAACAGCTAATAAAAATTTTAAATGCATCACTCATCCTAGTATAATGGAACCTGAGAGTCAAAAGATACACAGAGTATGCTCCAGAATTGTGCACTAATTGGACACAGTGGTGTTTTAACAACCTTGCTGTCCAGGAGATGTGGGACTACAATATAAAGCAGTCAGACCAGTTCACCTGCATGGCAAGATTAACTGTACACTGTAAGAAATAAACTAGCGTGGAGCTCTATCACGCACACCTTAGTGATGGTGTTAACCCTGAGACAACATTTAATTTCTTGGAACCCTGAGACAACATTTAATTTCTTGGGTCAAAGCCGAGTCCTAGCTTCCTGTCTGTCCTGTACAGCTGATCCCTGATGGCTGAGGCAGTTGATCAGCACTTCATCTTTTAAACTTTTGAGCAGAAAATGTCGGAAAGAAATGCTTTCTCCCTGGGAATGAGAGTTTTTCTTGAGACTCAGAATTCAAGGAGTATTAAACGTTCTGTAAATAATGAAGGTAAATTTAAAATTCAATCTACTCTCACAAAAGGTACAGCTGGTATCTCCCCTTGATGAAATTGTTCTCCCATTACCGCAGTTCTGTATTCCTTTGATCCAAATGTTTCAGTAAAACTTAGAAATTGAAAGTGTCTTGAAAGTTGCCTTGCTCACCAGTTTTAACAGTGATGTTGATATTAGAAACAAGGAAACCAAGTGCCAGGGAAAAATTTGCTGATGGCAAGAAGATGCATCACTGATAAAAGGGAAGACTACAGCATCCCATAAATTTTTTGAAAGCTGGAACAACAGAAATAAGTTGAAACTGAATAAAAGCTGATTCAAAGTCTTCATGACAGTGACTAATAATAAAGACTTTTCCTATAAGTGCAGGATTCATCAGTTTGGAAATTATTAAAATGGATGATGATCCAGATACATGAGTCAATCACGGGAAGCTGTGAATCACTAGTGTGATAGAGTGAAGGAAAAAGAGTAAGTGATGTTTCAAGATGGTGTGACTTTTTCTGCAGTATTATGTTCAACTCTGGTTACCCACCCTAGGGAAAAACTCAGGCTGAAGCAGGTGTAAGTGACAGTTACTGGTTTCATCAGCAGAATTGAGAATTTACATGAGAACATCAGAATAGTTTGGCTTCTGTCGTCTAGTTCAGTTACTTGCAGCTTCTGATTCAGACTTACACAGATCCATTTGTTGCTTCTAAAAGTATCATTAACATTATTGAGAAAAGCAACGCAAGTCGCCCCAGCCTCTGATCACAGAAAATGGTAGTCAGTTGCAATCCTTCTCATTTTAGAGCAAATACCTACCTGCTTTTTGCCAATTACACTCTAAACACAATTGACTGCATCTCCATGGTCTGTTAAGGGAGTCTAGACAATCAGATTAAACATAGGCACCTAAGTTTAGGTAAGATTCATTCACCTACCCAGATGAGAGATACTTCTATTCACTTATAAAACATTAAAGTCAGGGTACTCACATAAAATTTTAGTTAATTTGGAATTTGATAAATTAGAGAAGAAAGCAGCAATAATCATCACGTTCAAACAACATAATGTTAAGGAATCACTTAAAGAATCTTGGAAAATGCTGTATCAAATTAATTTAAAAAGGGAGCTCATTTTCACAGGCAGCTGTGAGCTTACACTTCTCTCCCTACCTGACAGAGCAGAAATCAGTCATCTTTCAGTCAAGCACAGATCTGCAAGTGTATTGCCAGCCTTAAGTAGAGAAGGGGAAAATAAATTAAAGGTTTACCTCTCTTCCAAGTTAAGCTTAAGCTAGTTTCTCCTAAATTTTATTTACATGCAGCTTTCAAGCTTGAAGAGCATTACCTGAAATACAAAATATTAATATTCTTAACATACAATCATTTGCACTGAGAGGCAAACCCTTCCCCAACTCTGACAATTTCACACTTTATAAGTTTTTTTTTCTCTTCTTACCAGGGGAACTTGCAGAAACCATTCCATTTCTGGGCCCTCTCCCCAGATACTTGCTCTACTGAAAAATAGCACTGAAAAGGTCCATGTTAATAGATGTGCATTGATGAATTAAGATTAATGTTTCATTAGTTCAATACCACCCATTTTCAAGGGAGCTCATTTTTTGTAACACCCTTTAAAATGTGCGATTTGAAAATTTGGTTTAACAGCATAATTCTGCTAATAAAACTGTGGACAGACTCACTTTGTCACACTCCCTCGGAAAGACAAATGGTACTTAAATATATAGGCTCAGCTAGCACCTCCCACCTTCTGACACCTTTTTATGGGTCCAGAAAGGCTGTTTTCTAAACAAGGACTCCCTTAGCACATATAGTTTATAACGTGCTGGTAAAAACGTAACTGGCCTTTAATAAAAGACAAATGATAAACTATGTCTCCTTTTACAAGATGTGGGGAAAAAAAACCTTGAAGAGCTCAGAGGTATAGGACATGATATTTGGACTTCCTTCTTTGAAATTCATCTGCATCCTTTGCTCTGTTAATGTAGGTCAGTAGAGAGTGACATCACTGTTTTCTTCGATTTTCAATGCCGAGATCAATTTAGGAAGAGGAAAATTTAGAGTGAAAATAATTGTTGAAAACTTTAATTTATTCAGCACATTCAGGCATCAGTGTTTCATCTGAAGCTGTTAGCCTACTGTACAAGGTACAGAGGAATACACTCATTCCCCTGTCTTGGATTTCTACACAATTCCTGTGTGGGAGACCCTCGGCAAGAAGAACTCTGCCTGTGTTCCTGCTAGTGACACAGCATTTTCCAGCTGCAAAGGAAATGCTCAGTACTGTAGCAGCACAGGAATGACCATCCAGCTGGTTGGGGAAGGAAGAGAGAAAGAGAAGACACTATTTTATAATCTCCTTCAATGCAAGAGGAAAAATTTCCTTCAGGGCACAGCAAGAACAGGCAGTAATTTGGTTCATCTGAGCTTCTCTCTCTCTTGGTTCAACAGGCATTGCTGGAGCTCACCGCTACAACCAAGAAAGGTGAAGATGCACGAAAGGTGGCAAAAAAAACCCCAAAACTGGTGCACACTTGACCACATACAGCATCCCCTAAAAGATGGAGGCCTGGTCATAACAATAAAGTTTATTCCTTCTAAAGCTGAAACAGAACTTCCTGCAAAAACAATGTGTGTCAAAAGAGCCTCCTTCAGTTTTCTGCCTCCCTCAACTAGAACCGGTATATCCATCAGGTAATATTTTCAAGAACACAGCAAAACAACCTACCACAACATATGTAACAAAATGGCACAATAACCTATGTGAAGCATCTCAGAACTGTGGATTAAGCTATATTCTTCTTCACTTCTCTCCAACAAAGGTCAAGCATAATCCAGAGGTAGTGAAAATGCCAGTCAATAAGATGGTGCTGACAAGAAGACATTCCTCAGGAGGTTCTCTCCTCCATCATGGACAGCAGCAGATTAGGGAGTACAGAACCTCAGCCATCAGCCAAAGAAGTGCTTTTCAGTGGTTTTATAAAGAAAAAGATTAACAAAGACTCTTACTCATTTTTTGGTTTTAGTTAAAAAGAAGGATATGAGCTAAAAAAAGAAAGCACAAGGAAAGCAAATGGACTTACACGCCCCCTGCAATTTATTAATTTATAAGTAAGCAAGGAAAAATTACAGCCTCCAGCTATATGACTGTAAATTGTAATTACAAAACCTGATGATGATGGTCATATAAATATATTCAATAAAAATACAATTCCAAGACTACTGTTACTCCCTTTTTCTACATGTTATTAAACTTTGTCCATAGAAACACACTGTAAAACTGAAGTAGAAGGGGATTCTGTTCAAAATCATGTTACTCCTAGTAAGCAAACTGCATTTGTGAGCAGCTAGTAGTCTAATTTGCAAATGTCTGCAAGGATCACCACTAACATTTATGTATCTACCGGGCTTTTACAGTGCAAAGAAGGCAAAATACCATTTCTTCCTCCTATCTAATTTTTCACTAAATTTATTTTTTTTAAGACTAAGCTTTAGCTAAACCTATAATCAGAGTGAAAACCAAGAGTCAGATGTGAGCTAGGTCCAGTTCTGTACCACACTTGCCTAAACATGCAGATATTAACAGAATTCCAAAAAAAATAATAAATAAATTAAATGCTGTAACACATTGCTACCATTGATCACAGAATCACAGAATGGTTTGGGTTGGAAGTGACCTTAAAGATCATCCAGTTCCAAACCTCCTGCCACTGGCAGGGACACCTTCTACCAGACCAGCAGCAGTTCACTCCCGAACAACGATCAGCTTCTTAACAGGCCATGTGCAAAGCAAAATGCTTATTACAGCGGTATCTGCATAGCTTTGTGGACTTGTAAGCCAAGCAGGTGTTATCCATGACAAACAGAGAAGCAGAATTTCTGGTAGGCAACAATCTGATGATACCAAGCACAGCCAATGCTAAGTTACTAGCAGGTATGCAATCAACCTAATGTCCATTTTAAGGAGAAATTATCGATTAACACCTGCTAAAAGCTGCACAAAGGTTTAGCCTATGGTAGGAATTTTTAAAAACCTATGTATTAATAACATTTCCAATAGAAGCAAGGCAAAATAATTTTAAACAAAGTTTCACAGCTGATACAGCCGAGGCTATTCAACAGAACAGCACTCAACTTTTGGGGTATGGAAGTATGACAGGAGAGCCTACGAGCCCTCCAGTGCAACAGCACCACACCGGCGAGCAGCATGGTGGCAACGGCAGCTGGCATACCCAGTTCTCATGTCAACTGCAGCCTCACCGGCCCTAACATGTCAGCACCTGTATTCTGGTCTCCCTGCTGCTGCCTACAGCGATGCTGGAGCCCTGTACCGGGCCCAGGCTGCTCTCTCCTGTAAGCACTTTGCGCCGGGGCACGGCCTGAAGCGGCCGGAGATCAGCACCAGGCCGCACCGGCGGCCTCGCAAGGCCTCGCAGAGGGCCGGGGAGGGCCTGCGAGTCCCCGCCTCGCCCCGTCCCGCCGCGGCGGTACCTTGATGCGCTCGCCGTCGATGGTGACAGCCCTCTCG
>JANHGB010034347.1:0-14234 GCA_026283785.1 Coracopsis vasa
ATAGAATCATAGAATTATTTTGGTTGGAAGTGACCTCTAAAGGTCATCTAGTCCAACCTCCCTCCTGCAATGAGCAAAGACATTTTCAACTAGATCAGGTTGCTCAAATCTCTATCCAGCGTGGCCCTTCCTGGTTCTTGGCCCTCCTTTTGCTGCTTATACCTTCCATCTCAGACTCCAGTCTCCCCACAGTTACAGAATCTGCTCCTGAAGCCTTTACCTGACCTGGCCACTTTTGCCACACACATACCCTAACTTGGTATTTTTGACTCATTTACTGGGTAATCTTGGCCTTGCATGGCATTGCTGACAGGGCCATCTATTGGCATGGTTGTTGGTCTAGCCCAGCTCTACTCTCCAATGGTCCCCAATACCTGTCCAATGACCTGCAGAGTTTGGGTGTTTCTCACATACCCACTCTTTGCCACCTGTGTGGCCTGTACATTCTTCTTGGCACTGTCACTGCTGTCATCTTCTTGCTCTGGTTTTGGCTGAGTGTAGCAGTTTGCCCTCTCACATCCTCAATTTATCCCTAGGCATGACTTCTGCATACCACTGTTTGTGCTTAATGAATTCTCTTTCCCTACATGAATGTCAGGGGATAGTGACAGAAAAATAAATCTGTTGTTAATTGTGCTTTAAGGGACAACAGTGGGAGTCTGGACAGAGAAAATGAAGGGAATAGGGACAACCTCAGAGAAGCAAGGAGTTAAATGCAAGGACTTTTCTCTGAAAACATACTGAATGAAAGACTTTCCCCTGGGTACATACTGCTTGAAAAGGCTGGATATTTTTAACTTGACCTTCACAAATAGGCAAATAGGCTCAGGGGGGTTCAGTGAAAAATTCTTTTGCTTTCTATTCCTACTTTTTAAGGCTTGGGTTAAATATCTTGCAGATTTGTAGGCATCAAAATTAATAATTCTTCACAGCACTAAGAGGATAACTCATGCCTAAAGATTTTAGGAGGTTTTAGAGATATTAATAAATTGGAACTTTTTAAACTGGCTTAAAATTTGCTTTTAACAATTTTTAAATTCTGCATATAAATGCAGAACATATGAGATTTAAGAAGTTAAATATGGTTGTGTCTGCATTTTACATTGGAAAGAACCCAAGCAGAGAAGCTGCAAATGACATACCAGAGGTCTGTGAAAAGAGCGGTGTTCCTGCAGCGAGGGACAGCACCTGAGCCCTGGCTCTAGTCCCCATGCTTTCTTCTAGGACCAGCCTTTCTCTCCAGTTTTGCAACGCATGTGGTTTCTTCCTACTGATCTGAAGCAACACTTTTGCTCAGTCACTTAGACATGGGCTAGGGATGCTCAGCCACAGTGCCCTCCCTTGCTCCCATAGACCATATGTAGTCTGGCATCTGTAGATGTGGGCAAAGAGCTGGCAGACAATTCCCTTGGCTTGGAGTACACTTGTGCATGTAATGAGAAAAAGGACAGAGGGGCTGTTGGGAAAATGAGTCAGGAGCAGGTATTTGGCACACCAGAACATTTCATTATTTGGTACCTATACATTTTCCTGACAGATACCATGTTTTCCTTTGGAAAAGGAACCACTAGGAGCAGGCTTTATTAAATAGTGACCAGGTAATCACAAGGTTCATCCTCACCCAGGGACCATGCATGGGACTACGCATCAACAGCACAACTCACCTCCCAAGAATGGAAGGTCCTGCAGCGTCTGTGCGCATCTGGTGTCTGGTATACTTATATCCAGCCATAGAAGATCATGCTGTGCAGCTGTTGAAAACCAACTTGGACAGCCTGGGTGTCACTGAAATCATCAAGTCTCAGCTAGAGCATTTCTCTTCAGCTCATTTATGCAATCACTCTCATTTTAAGTGTCTTTCTTTGGTTTTTGATATGACAGATACTAATGGCCCTACTGGAAATCCTGACTCTTGAGTCATTAAATGCTACAGTAGACAACGTGCTTGAGACTAGATCTGGACAAATGCAACCTGAGCACAGCTAAATCTATTAGAGAATGGCTGTGGCTCAGAAAATATATAAAAAAGAAAGAATTTGTGAAATGCTTTTTCCTCAGGTAATCCAAATGCAATTGTCCCATGGTTAAGAATGAAAGTTCCCTAGGCAGAATAGTATAAAAAAAAAAACACAAAGAATGAAAGAAATCTAAACCAAAATTAAATATTTCACTTCAGGGAAGGCAAGTGATTTGGTTAAATGAAAGTTATTATTCACTTGCCTTAGTTTTTAATTTCAGGAGGGAAAGAAAGGAACTAACAAAATCACATGGATTTGACCCAAAACACTGTTAAATAGATACAAGTTTGAATAACACAGTGAATGGGAAAATACATTAGGTAGGACCAACTCTGCGGTATCAGTCTGGCAAGAAAGTTGTGTTCAGACCATGAACTGAGCCTCGGCTGGAGCCTAGATACACAATCTGCTTCTACAGGTCAACCAATCTCTTAACTCACATAAACCCAACAGTACCAAATCTTGATACAGATCATGAGAAAAACTCATTTTAATGATTAAATTACCCATATGAGGCGCCCATAATACATCCTTCAATGTCCCTCAAGACTATTGTCTGTATTTGATTTCAGAAGCACAAATAGTAGGATTTTTCCATTTCTAAAAAAGTATTGCAAAGAATGGAGAATAAAAGGGTGAGTAACACAGCACTTTGCAATGTATCAGAAAGAGGGTTTTGTTAAGCTGAAAATATATTCATTTCCTTAAATACTTTTGCAATTATCAGATTGCTATAATAGATAATACTCAGCTGAAATCCCAGTTTAATTACTACTTCAATGTTTAAATTTAATTCTGTACCCATGAAATATTGTGAAGCCTCCTGATTGTATTTAATATCCTCATACTGATGTTTTGCATGTACACTGAGCAATGCTCACATGAAGCAATGCTGGGTTACTTTCCAAATGCCACCACATTTCAGGCAAGGAAAATCAGATTCCTTTTTTAATTTAATCTCAGTTCTATTTAATGAAAGTTTTAAGAATTCTTTTGGTTTTGAAAAATTGACTAAATAGAGGTTTTGTGGTAAATCGTTTACTATGGTTTGAATTCTGCAAGAGATATTCTAGGCTATGAATAAATTTGACATGCTGGCAGGACCAGAGTGTTAAAGAGCTGGGTGACAAGGATGACAAAGAACTTCCTTATTTCTCCCCTGGAAGACCTGTAAAAGGAAGGAGTTTGTGGTTCTTCTCTGGGTATCTTTGCTATTCATCTTGTGTGCATGCATTTTGGGAAGAAGACTAATAGGAGAACAGTTTATGCTTGTTATTCCTCTTTCTTGTTCCTTTGCATTATTCTTATTTTCCTTCCTTCTGACTAGTTAAGTAAGAATATTTGATCTAGGAGCACAGTGGAAGACACTGTGATGTTGAGAATCTTTACAGAATTTTTTCCAAACTAAAGATACCTCTGACTTTGGAGCATTCAATTTGAGAGACTTAGAGCAGCAGATGTCTCTGGCCCTGAGAATTTTATTCATTATCACACATTTTGAAAGCATTCCAGTGGCCTGGCGAGCCACTCTGGAGATGGTATCTGGGTGTCACATGCCTCAGCAGACATTTTCACACTGTGATAACTGATCACTCAAAAAGCTTGCTTTCAGGAATGTCTGGAGAAACAAATACAGAAGATCAGTGAGTAAACTCACAGGGAAGGACGGGGTGGAGAAGAGGGACAAGATATTTCTCATTAAAAATATTTCACAAAATGAAAACCAAAGGTGCTATGTGTTTTTCTAAGCAGAGGAGAGGTGGCTCACAGATAAGTAGGAAAGTGCAAAGTGAATTACAAAACTGGACTCACTAGGTTAAAGGAGAGATGCAAACTGTAAAGTCTCTCACAAGTGTAGTTAGGCCTGGAAGAAGTAAATGCAGATAGTTCCTTGCTCTGGAGACAGAATTTGGCTTCCAGAGCAATGCTTACATTCATCTTGAGTGGCAAAAGCATTCTAATCACCCTGCATCTGAAAAGGTGGAAAGAATTTCAAATCAGGACTTGGACTCCAGGACACGCTCTGCATTCCAGATCTGCAGCTCATGCATATTCCACTCTGTCTCTGGTGCTTCCAGCAGAGGTTTTGTTGCTAACAACCCTTCTCATATTCTTTTCTGTGTTTTTGCAGTCTTTGCCTTCGTTATTATTTGCTTTTCATCTCACTACCTTGCTTGACAATACAATAATGCTCTTTAAGTCTGTTCAGGAGTCATGTGTGTTCGGACTCCTGGGACATCAACTTCCAATTTTCTGAATATCTCCTCTAGCTCTTGCTTGCTTCAAGGAGTAGCCCATGGATGATAGGCACAGGCAAGACATGTTGTTTGGCCTGCAGATATCTGGAAAGAGCAGTGCTCTCAGACACTCTTGAACTGCTAATCAGCTCTCTCCATGGAGGCTACAATTACCTTACCGCAGCATAGCTGAATGTACAATTACTTCTTCTGCTTGTCCTATCAGAAGGATGTGTTTTATAAACCTGCACAACAGTGTTTAAGGTAGATCAGGATCTTTTGACATAAACCACTTCAGGAGCAGTGAAACAAGAAGATGTCACCAGATCTGAAGGGACAGCAACCATCTGTTCAAGAGGGTGGAGAAGGTAATCAGGGGCATCAAAGTGTAGGCTAAGAAAGACATATCTTCCACCGAACCTGCAACTGCTCCTTATATTTGACCTTAAATATATGAAATAAATGCATACAGATCACTGCACATCCAGTGTTTTTAAATGTATTTATCTTCTTTGCTTGCCTCAGATTTCCATAAGTAAAAAACTGAAAGTATTTATTTTCTCCCATTTTTTGTCCGTGTTTTAGGCTGTAAGATTTTTTAGAGAACAAACTTTTTATTTTGGCCTTCATGCAGTGCTGCTCCAGACTGTGCCAGGACCTGTAAGGCAATGCTATATTACAAATAATAAACACTATTACCATCTTGAAAACTTGTTAGGTGCACTGAAGCATTCTTTAACAGTGTAACAGCTTATTTCAACTTTAAGAGTTTCTATATAGCATTCCAACTAGCAGAATTAGAAATGGAAAATTCTGTGGAAAGCACCTGCTGAGCCCCAACCCTGTTTAAAATAGAACAATCACATAAGTGAGATTCACATTACAGTGCTTTTTAACTTTGACAAATTGTCTGTTGCCTAGAAAAGCTCCCATTAAATGTAGCAAAAGCTTACAATGCAGCTTAGCATATAGGTTTACCCCCATGCTAACCATCAAAGTCTTGTTATGTTGGGTAACAAGGGTCACAATTGGAAAATAAACAGAATAAAAGAGGTTTATTAAATAATGAAACTCTTTGGAGGGAAAAACAGAAAGCGCATTCTAAACCTAATGCCATCCAGTTAGAAAACATTATGAATAAATAATGTAGCAGCATTGGCTTCCTAGGAAGTACTCCCACTTGCAAACATAATCTGTTCAAATTCCCATTTTGGGTTTTGGGTTTGTTTTCTTTTTAATGTTAGTACACTTTTATTCTTCTGACATCATATTTAGAGTTAATTCTTTAAGAATCTTTTAAATTTAGAGGAGCATACTCTGAAAAAACATCGCCAACCACAACGACGATAAATACAAAACCGCTTCTCTTCTAGGATGCATTCTGGTTTTCTTAAAACTAATTTTATGTCAAACTATGTGCATGCAGATGTTTTCGTGTCATTCTTGCCATCATTTTCTTGTTTACAATATTTTCTTTCACCATCTTGCTGTGTATCTTAGCTCTAGTTTTGTGCTAGGCCTATGACTTTATTGGGCTAATAGTTTGTGGAGCATGTGCTGCAATGACAACACTAAAGTATTTGCAAACACTGACATAAGAACTTGTAAAAACATAGTTAATAGCTAGCTATGACCTTAAAATATGTTTTGTATTAATTCGTTATTGCTGAATAACTTTGGGAATTCTAACCCTTTCTCAGTGTAATTGAATCTGGTGAAAGCACCCAAAGTTTTTAGAAACTTTCCATGCACACCCTTCAGTGCATACATGATGCACAGAGTTTGGCCAAATAAACCCAAATAAACCCATTTCTTTAGGAAACCAAACCAAAACCTAGTATTTTCATCAACATTCAAGCACCTGAAAAATGTGTTTGAGTTTTTTCCATTTTGAAAGTCTATTCTTTTTATCACTTCTTAATCCCAAATATTAGCAGAAAACAAAAAAATTAGCTCCCAGTAGTTGTTACGTGCTATGGTAGTGTGAACACGCACAGGCCTGGTGCCTGAAATGGTTTCTATACCACATTTCAAAAGGATTTGTTTAACGATCACAGTCTGAATTGATTCCCTTCAGTTACAACATATACAACTACCTCAGTAGGAATGGCTTTTGTTCTCTCAACAGGTGAGCCCTTAACCACTGTGGGGAGTACACAGTTATCATGACTGGGTAAACTGCATTTTCCACAGCTTGGGAGTCTACTGACAGGAGATGGCTTGCACCTTTCTCTGCACAGCAGGGACAAAACATCCAAGTTTTCAGTTGTCTTAATTGCTTTCACATTGCTATGTGGGGCCATGAAACGCTCTGGATCAGCAAGGGGCATATGAAAGCTTACCTAGCAATGATCTCCTGATGGACTGAAATGGAATGTGCTTTGACTTGCCTGTCCCCCTACTGGTGAAGTTTGAGGGACAAAATGGATACCAATACAATTCTAGTACAGGAAAGAAAAAAACCTAACCTGATAAGCCTTGCGGAGCCTCTGCACAGCCTCTGGAGTGCTCTTTCACTTGCATTGGTAGTCACAGGACTTTATTCTCCAGCATATATTATCTAAGCTTGGCGCTGAACCCATTAGTGTCTCTGGTTTCTGAAGTGACAGAGAAAGTGGGGACCTCTGTGAATACACAGTTCAAAGCTAGTCAAAACACAGACACCATTGGACAGAAAAGATGTGAATTATCAAGAACATTCCAGCTTAGCAACTCTGGTAGAAGTTTTTCACTCTGGTAAAGGAGAGGCCTGCATTCCTCCTGCTGAGGAAAGGATTAATGATTTTGCTGAACTTGCTTTATGCACTTCCAGGGAAGAAGGAAAGGTCAAGGGTCTTTGCTGATTTGCTGCCACAGTTTAACATGGCTTTGTTTCTAGATTCCCAGGGGCTAAAATAAAGCCAGTAGGATGCCAAGTAAGAATGTTCTCATAGACACAATGCAAGACTCAGCACCACAAAAAACCTGTTGAAGAGCTTTGCATCCTTTTCTGAGGCTCCCAGAGAAGTGACTAGAAATATTGTGTAGTGTTCTAAACCATACTTGATATACTGCTTGTTCTTACCATATATCCATCTCAAACCCTATTGCTCGAACCTTTTAGTGGAACTGTAGGGACTTTGCTAAATATTCCCATTTGAAATGCAAGATTTTTATTATCTAGTGTGCATTTTTAAAAAAGTTCTTTCATTTCCCTGCCAGCCTAGCTACAACATGTCCTTTGTGGAATCTCTTACAGTCTGAGTCTTCAGAGGTACTTTATGGCTTGTGTGTCATGGTTCTTTGCCATGTCACTCACAACATTTCCACTTTATCTCCTGTTAAAGTTTCTTGGGTTTTTTTTCCTCAGTCACTGAGCACTACTTCTGATATTAAAAGTGCTTTCAGCTGCTCTTTTTATGTTTGTATTCCTGTTCTTCACTGGTCTGCTGCAATCTCTTCTGTGCTGCCAGTATGTGGGTCAGCATCACTTTTGCTCAAGCCATTGTTAGCAAGCAATCTGGGCCTAAGCCTAAGTTGTGCTGATGAACTGTCTGTCTCTTTTGCCAAAAATTATTCTTCCTCTTATTAATTCTTCTTTTAACATTCTATATATGCAATGTTCAGCAAAAACTGTGATCTGCAGTAATAAAAGCCTCAGCTGTTTACCCTTGTTCTTGGCCCCTCCTAGCAAATCTGGCCTTTTCATGTATTATATTTTGCTTGGCTGTGACATTGACTTCAGAAGTCTTTTTTAGGGTTTGAGTTTTTTTATTTTCATCTTTTTTCTTTCTCCCATATGAGACACGGGGAAGCAGCAGCAGCAGGAATAGCCAGGCCAAATACCAACACATGTATGTGATATTCTCATGCCTTCCCGAAGGAACTCCTGAAATTTTCAGCTCCAGCAGTACCTAAGTTGCCAAAATCAATATTTTTTAACAGCATCATTTGCTGTTCAGGTTTCACTGCATATATTTACCCTGGTTTGTGATCCACATCCGTAAGAGAGTCTTTGTGCCCAAACTGGTTGAGTCTAAGAGTTTCAGGAGCAGACTGGTTTTCTCTATCCTGTGTATTACCAAGATTAATAAGCATTCCCCAAACCTTTGTGCACACACAACATAGGGTGCTCTGCACTCAGTCTTATCTACATCACATACATCAAATCATGTTTTGCTGTGCTTCATAAAAAAGGAAAAAACGTATCAGAAACACACCCTCAGACGCTGTTTACTGCAGGTTCTGAGGCCTTCTTTTGCTATTTAACCTCCTCAGGTGCTGTGACCATGATGCTTTACATAAAAAGACCCTTCTTGCAAAAAGGGTTCAGGGAACATACCAACACAGAGACAAATGTAGACATCCCAGAAGTAATGCTGCTACAGAATCTGAAGAACATAATAGAAATGCTTTCTTGGGGTATTTTCCTGAACCTCAAGTGTGACCATAGGCATGGCAAATCTGTTGTCCCCCTTGTCATAAGGAAGAAGCTTAATCCCAGTGCATGTCATGCTTGAAATGGGGAGAAATAAATATACATTTTCCACACTTGCAGAACAAGACTCAGAATATTCTATAGGGAGCTAGCTCCCATCCTATAGCACCAGCAGATTCCCCCCCAAGAACCCCTAACAGTGGAGAAGTCGTCATCACTTTGTAGACCCTCATCAGCCAGCTGGCAGAGTTTAGGGCTAGGCAGATTGGGCAAATGATCTGGCTGGGGAGAGCCACAGTGCCATTCTGCAGAGCATCAAACTTTGCTCAAAAGACCATACATGAAGTTGTTTTTCCATCTTGGACTTCCCAGAAAATGTACACATATTCATTTTTGTTTCTTCTCCTCTTTCAGGATAACTCCAATTTACATCAATTGGAAGGCTTTCCATTCACTTATGATGCAGGTCAGCATGGAACACTCTTGGATGGCATGACTAGCTACACTGGCACAATTCACAAATGCCTATGTCTTCTGCACCTTTGGAGTTTTCTGACATGGAGATGCCAGCAGAAGCACAAATGTCAATCTGTGTCAGACTGCTGCAACACTGTGTGCCTCCAGATAGTAAAACAGCACTGGTTGTCAATTCTCTGATAACCAACAGTAGGGTGCTGCTGGAATATCCCTCTCAGCTTCCCTAGCTCACCACCCTGAAAGTGCTGTGGTCTGCTTCAAGCTCCAGCTTGAATTCCTCAATGCTTATAAGACTTCTATTTTTGCTTATTCTTTCCCCCTGCCCTCAAAGTAGCCAGGGAAATCAACACAATTGTGCAGATCATGAGAAACCTTTACAATTGCAGGACCTAGAGTTTCATCGATTCAAGGCTACAAATGTCATGAATTCAACTGGGAAATTACAAAAGAAAGTGTCCTTCCCACAGCACTTTGTTACTCTTTTTTCTTTTTCTTTCTTCCCCTGACTCTTCCCTTTTCGAATTGCTTTGGTCCATTATTTTTCAGCATAAGATGCTCTCCCATCTCCATTCTCTAGGACACATAAGCTCACTTCTGACACCAATAAAACATTGTTTAAGTGGTCCACTCTTTCCCAGCAGCATCCCATATCTGTCCTGGCAAGTACAGAGGGCTTGTGTTTCCCTACATACCCTTCACATCTCCTGCACAGAGTACAGGAGAAAGGGGGAAGGAGGATTTAGCAAACCCAAGTCTGAGTTACTGTTTCACCAGGAGATGCAGGGCTTGTGTCCAGCACAAGGTTTTGGGGCCTGTGTCCATCACAAGATCCCTGGAAGTTCTGGATCCCAAAGGCATCCACAATCAGCTCATGTAGGAACAGGATCTGCCTGCCTGAGAGATGATTGTAAGAGAAAATGTATGTATGTTCTCCTAATACTGTACTAGATCATCAGAGAAATATTTTTCTCTCTGTTTAAAAAAACATTTGTTGTTAAAGTCTGAAGTAGAGTCTCAGTCACATCTGCCTTGCCTCATCAAGCTGCTGCTCTGTTTGCGTGAGAACTGTTTGTGATTTGATATTGCCAAGTAAGCTCTTCTGCAAAAGCAGAAGAGCAAATGCGTTTGCAAGGGACATTAACAAATCTCTCCAGGTTGGACAAGGAGCATCTGCATCATCACAGAAACAAACCTCGACAAGCCCAGGTACGGTGACACTGCATGTGTCTGAATCTCAGGGAACAAAGCTATTCTTAACTCCTGACAACAGCTGCAGCACAGTGCTCCCTTCTTCATCACCCTGGTAGCCTGAATCGGATGTAGATGAGTATGTGTAATATCACTGTTTTGGCAGATTGGTTCAGGACTTTGCAAGGGTTCATCTGCCTAATGGCCCTGAATACTAAAGCTTTGGTGTTACCACTTCATACACCTACAGCATGTTTGAAACAGTGACAGATTAGCCATACCAACCCCCTGGATAAAGAACAAGACAACAAAACCTTTCTAGGACAGTAGTTTAATATTGGACAGAACTTAGAAGCTCTTTTTCTTAGGAGGAAGGCAAAAAGTACACAAGGCACTGCAGGGCTTTCAGAAGTGATGTTCTAGGGTACAGCAGCCCCAAGACCCAGCTCCTGAGTGAACTTCTCGTTCCAGTGTCTACCCAGAAGCCTGAAGGAAAACGTTCCCAGGAGGTGACACAGCAGCTGAAAGATAAAGCAGCAATGAGCCGAGAGGTGACAGTATGGACATAGGTGGTTGCTTCTGATGATCAGCTGGTGCGGCACAGTCAACATGCTTGTCCATAATAGTTGTGGTAGATGGCAGAGTCTCATGCTCTGCCAGCTCTCTGAAAAGCCCTGCTTCTTTCCTTGCTGATACACTCCCCTTTCACCAACACCTTTTGCCTTTTCTCCATCTTCCTCCCTTGAAGGAAAACTGTTAATGGCAGCTACAAAGGACAGTAACTTAAACGTGTGCTGCACTAAGTTTTCCATGGCTTCACACTACAGCAGTATTTTTTGGTACTGTAAGCGCTGCTATTTTTAGCTGTATATTAACTCCTAAGAGACATTGAAACTGAAGAAAGCTATTCTTTTTCTTTTTTTTTTTTTTGTGGGAAGAAAATGCAGCCCCTTTCATTAGAACCACAGGAAAACAAAGCAGACTGTGACTGTTGTGTGTAAGCACTGCTCATAATATTCAGCTGTGTTGCATCTTTTAGTCAAGAGTCAGAGGCACTAAGAAATTGAGCCTTAGAAGGGAGGATTTTTTTAAAAAATGTTTTTATGTGCTACTTGCACTGCTGGTGTTTTATACAAGTGATATCATCATAATTTTTATGGTAAATAATAATCAGCACTACTAGAAACACCCTGAATTAAAACTAACATTTAAAAATGGGATTTGCCCACAGAATATGTAAATTCAATATGTAAATTCAATCAGCCTTGGCTGAAGAAGATTGCCTTGATTTTTCTGCCAAATGCCTCAGGTTTACAGCATTTTGCATAACCTGGTCGATAAGAATATGTATAGCCCTCCATCAGCCATTCTGTCTCTACTTTCTGTTCGTTTTTCATATTGTTTGTATGAAGCTGGCAGTAACTGAATTTGGGCATCCTTTGTAGTGATCAGAAGCAATGATCAGTCAAAGACAGAGCATCACGTTCTGTGTTTCACTGTCAGGAACAAGGGGACAGCCCAAGCAGTATGAATGCATAACAAAGCTAAGTGATGGGTTTGTTTCTGCCTTTCTCTTTTTTGTGTACAGTATAGCTCTCGGGGTGACTTGCATGTACATTTTAGCCTAAACAATACGGTAGGCTGTTTCTTCTGATATCACAAAATTCAAATAGATAAGGCTGGAAAACTGCACTTGGGTGCCTAACATTAAATAAACATGGCCTTTGGATAAATAGTCCGTACTTCCAAAAATGAGGCCACCTACATAAGTGCTAAGTGTGTGGATTTACATGTCTCTTTCTATCAGCAGTCAGGCTTGAACATTTTAACCCGGTGCATAAATCCTAAGATAATTATAGTGGATGGTGAATCTGAGCTTCACTGTTACAGGGACAAGGGTAACTGAAAACCCTGGGAGTGATTGCTATGGGGCAAATATAAGATGTATCTTTATAACCAGTTTGTCTTTTGATCACTATGGGGGAAGTAAAGATTTTCCAAGATTTCCTAAGCTCATCTCAGGTTTCAATTGGAAGGATGTACAAAGACCTAAAATTTGAAGCCAAATATTTTCTAAAAATGTGTCTTTGGATAAAGTTAAACAATTTATTTTGATCAAATTAGAAACAAATCATTTCAATTTTGACCCTACTATGTGTATCAAATTGATTACAATAACAATATTTTTAAACCATTTGGAAATCAAGAAATTAAATTGAAAACATCCTGTTCCTGCAGACAATTTTCACTTGATTAAATCAGCAGTTTCCAATGGAAAATGTCCATCAAAAAACTCGATCAAGACTATGAGAAGCTCTTGGACCATGAGATCCAACACCAAGCAGGAAACTGAAGCCCTCATGCACAAAAGCATGTGAAGACTGTTTTTTCTTCCACTGTGCTACTGAACGGACTCTAAATAATAGTCATGATCCAACAACACACTAACAAGGACTTTAACCCTGTTGCTGTGGTTTGGTGCAATTAGGAGCAGTCCAGATACAGTAAGACCTTCTTCTGCTACTTAAAACCAAGCACAAAGATAACTTTTAGAGTTAAGCTATAAATTAAATGTGACAGTAGTTATATAGATCTGAAATTAATTCTTGCAAAACTTCTAGTGAAACATAACCCTAAGTATATTTTAATTGGATTCTTATGTTTTCTTCTTTAAGGAGACAGCTGGAGTCCCATCTGGCCTCATCGCTTGCAACACAATCTATTTTGTATTATAATACTTCCAATATGGTTATTACTATTGCTGGTTGTAAAAAAAAAGTGAAGTTTCAGCTTGGACAATTTCATCTGGCGTTCAAGTAAAGCTGACTTGACTTTCAGTATGCTGTTTAGCATATTGAAAATTATGCAGCACTGAAAGGAACAACAAATAGCCAGAGAAAAATGTATTATTGCCTGGTATTTGAATATATCACTTAAAACCAGCTGGTTCAAATGCATAGAGCATTAAACACAGAAAGAAACTGCATTGAAATCCACTAATGGTTTTAAGGTAAAGATTCAGATTCACTGACTATACCATTATTTCCACAAGGAACCACTGTATTCAGACCATTAGAAAGATGAAGTATTGAACATAAAAATACTGAACACATTACCTGTTCTAGAGGTATGCACTCAGCCATGCACACTAGCACCAAGAGCAATTCCCGCCTCCACCCTCACCCCGCCCCTCCATAACCAGGGTAATAAGGTTATTTGCAATACCTGATTCGTCTGAGAGGTGATTTGCAGCAACTGACCAACCTTAGGAAATCATCAGTCCAAAGGACAGAAAGAGGTTCAATGCTCTGGAATTTATTTCCCCTCTGTGTGTAATATACAAATGTTGCATGTTTATTTTCACAGCACCCTGAAGTACAGGAACATAAAGCCACATCCATGAAAACTTAGGCCTAGCTGGACAGTGATCCAGCCTGGACAGTTATTTGTTGCCCACTTCAGTAGCAAATGGGCCCGTGGATAAATGTTGTTCACGTAATCTTTGCTTCACAAAATGTTACGAAGGGACTGGCTGCAGAGTTGAGCACTGGAGCTTAACCTGTGGACTGTGCTTTAACAGGTCTCTGGATGGATAAGCACTGAAGTGAGTTGTTTTCTTCATCGCTTTCATAGAATCATAGAATAGTTAGGGTTGGAAATGACCTTAAGATCATTCAGTTCCAACCCCTCTGCCATGTGCAGCGACACCTCACACAAAACCATGTCACCCAAGGCTCTGTTCAACCTGGCCTTGAACACCGCCAGGGATAAAGCATTCAAAACTTCCTTGGGCAATCCATTCTAGTGCCTCACCACCCTCACAGTAAAGAACTTCCTCCTTATATCCAATCTAAACTTCACCTGTTTAAGTTTTAACCCGTTACCCCTTGTCCTATC
>JANHGB010034351.1:0-13275 GCA_026283785.1 Coracopsis vasa
AGAAAACGCTTGCAGGCTGGAATATAAAAAGACTTTATCCCCCGGGACGGGCGTCCTGGTCCAGCACTGATTAGTGGCTCTCCTCTCCTTTGCTTTTATCCCAGTCGAGATGCTTCTCTCCCCAGCCAACCCCTGCCACTGAAGAAAGCACACAAACATTTGCTCCCAGGCTGAGCCACGTCGTGCCAAGCCGTGGCCCCCAGCCAGTACTGACACAATCTCTACGTCTAGGAGCACAAACACTGGCAGCTCAATGAGAGGGGACTCATTTGCTGGCATTAATATTCAGTCTTTCTGCAGCATGGGAAGCATCAATTGTTCCGTGTGAAATAAATCATGTGTCTTTCCTGGGGGGATTTCAATGAGGCCTCCTCCTTCTTCTCCCAACACTCTCAGACTGGGGGGAAAGGGGGAAAAAAAGCAAAACAACATTCCAGCATCTCCCCATCAACCCTGCATAGTAATGGCCCAATCAGGGTAATTAGGACGTCTCCTGTGTGCTCAGGGAGGCTTTACCCAGCAAATTCAGCCTGCTGTTCATTATGTTGCTGCGGCATAGCTAATTCCTCCTGGGTTTAGAGGGAAAGGGAGCAGACCAGCTTTGTATGCAGTTGGGAAAAGGGCTATGTTGAGTATAGGTTTTGGCTTTACCTCCGGTCTTACTGGATCTCCTGGTATGCTGAAGGCTACAGGATGGAAGAGGCTGCTGGTCCGGGTAGTTAGCTCTTAGAAGAACCAGCAGAAGGACCTACAAGCCCTGGAGACCCCTTTATTTATCTTCAAACTCCTTTGGGGCACTCAGCAGCTCCTCTTCCTGTGCCAACCAGGGCACACATGAGAGCAAAGAAACACGCATGTAGGAAACCGAGACCCCTTCTGCAGAGCCACAGAGCAGCCCTTTGGGGCAGGAAAGCTCACACACTGTCCTGGCAAGGGACACAAATGGGAGCCTTTCCCAAGGCTGCAGGAAGCTGGATGGACATTTCATCCCCCTTACCTTTCTACACTAGATCTCATAGAGCCACCATCCCCTAGGTGTGCATCCACATTCAGGCTGGCAGACCCTATTGAGCCCCTCTGCCATCAGGTTTAAGGAGCCCCAACAGTGATCTTGTCACCTACAGATGCTCTGGGAGAATCTATACCCCACCTCCCAGTCACTGGCTAACACATGAGCTGCTCACAGCTCACATCACTGACCTAATTTATCATCTTTCCTGTCTATGTGGCATCATGTCCAAGCTCAGGCTTGCCAGGAATGGATTGGAGCTCCACAGTTGATATCCTGCTATTTTCTCATCTCCAGGTTTGGCTAAAGCATGTAGCAGAAGTGTTGGTGTGCGGATGTGAGATGAGGGAGGATACCACTGTGGTCTCAGTCAAGGCTGCACTGAGCTAGCCACACAGCTGCACATTGAGACTTGGCTCAGTCTACACCAGTGACTGCTTAATTCTTTACAAGCCTGTGCAGACAGGCCTGGCAGGTAGGCTCAGTCCCTCATTTTGTGGCTGTCTGCTCTTTTCCTGCTTGATGCCTTTGTTTCCTGAAGCCTGGAGAAGTTTCTTTAGCAGCAATAACTGCCAACTCACATTTGTGAAACTTCATACGAGTGACTGGGTTTGCTTGGAGAGGAAGGCTTGAAAGAGTGAATGGGGGGAGATTATAAAGCAAGATCTTAATGCAGAAGCTGTAATGTGCACTGCTGGTGTACAAGACACAAGGCAGCTGTAGACCAGACACTAAGCATGCTTCTGTATCATCTCTCTCTTCTGCATAGCCATAGCCTAAGTCACTCCTAGGGCAGCAGCTAACCAGGGAACCTGCCTTGAACAGGCAGGGGACAAAACTGACACTCCAAAGGGGGGAAAATACCACCCAGGCTCAGCACCCATGTTCAGACAGGTAGGTAATCCCTTCCACAATGGGATGGCACCCCACTCATTGCACACAGGCACCCATCAGGCAATCACAGGCATTGAATAGCCCATGATCACACAAGGAAACAGGCCAGTTGCACAGGCAGCCTCAGACCCCCTTCAGTGCTTGGCCACAGGAGGAAATCCAGAGTCTGCTCTGGCCTCAATCCAGAGTCTGCCTTCACCAAAATTAATGACATGGGATTAGGGGAAAGCCAAGTAAAACAAGGCCTGAGTCATGCCAAAAGCTTCTTCTGTGGCTGCCCAAGAGTGGGGTTTGACATTTCAGGGCTCTGATTTCCCTGCCAAAATGAGCTGCCAAGAAGGAAAGCTGACATGTTGCTGTCCTCTAGTTCCTTGAGTCTAATAATGTGAAATGCTTTACAAGTATTAATGACCCAGAGCTCAGATGATGACTGGAGATAGGAGAATAATGATGATCATCTTATCCTTGGAAAGTGTAAGCTGTCATCTCTGATAAAATCTACAGTACCGCTGAGAAAAGCAACTGCTTATCTTGATTCTGCCCTTTGGTAAAGGAAAGGAAAGCAGAAACGAGTAGTGGGTTATTCAAGAACAGACAAAGTTACCAGAAGCACTTGTCTGCAGCATTATAAGTGACAGATAAAAGCTATAGACCCTGCCAGCATCAGGGACCAGGCAGATCAGCTGAGCAGTGATGTACTGGAGACAGGACATAACCCCCACCTCTTTCATCTCCCCACATCACCTCCTTGTACTAATTCTCTCAAACTGTGCTTATTCAAATAGCTGCAAAGATCTCAGATTCACTCATGGGTCCAGCCCATGGGATGTGAATATTGCTTCAGATGAGTACGAGGTTGCCTAAGTGACACACAGCCAACTTAGAGAATTACTAGCAGCAAACAAGCTTCTGCAACCAGTAACAAGCTGTGTGATACATTAGTTCTGTCAGCAGTGTTTTTCAGGAGTGTTTAATCTTTACTTTAAAGAGGAGCCATCAATACTAATGAACTGCAATTGTGACAGCTCAGTGTAGAAGCCCAGATTTTAAACTCTGTATCTGACTCTTCATGTTGTAAAGGGACTCAAATGATGCAGAAGCACTCGGTCTTCATAGTGATTCTTCAACCCTTTTGCTGCTGTGTTAGATGTTACAAGCGTGTGAATGGCGTCAAAGACCACACAGGCAGTTCACAAAGCTCTATCTAAGCTCCAGTTCCCATTTTGGAACATATTTTCCATAAAAACCTCTGCAGAAACCAATTTATTTGCACACACACTCACTCAAGAGCAGCCATCTCAGGACAGAAAGCAGCAGGGCACAGTTCAGTTATTGCAAGCTCTGGAGAAGTATTTATGTCAATAGGAACTCATCATTGAAGCTCCTATGGAGAGGATCAGTCATACCAGGATACCTCACCAACAATGAGTCATAAGCGGAAAACCCACATCGTGTTTCTTCCCTTTCAAGTAGCTGTTGGGTGATGTCCATCAACTCAGTTGCAAAGGAAGCTTTGAAGATGTCTCATTGTGGAAGAAGCAAGATCCCACATCCCAGCTGGGGAAAAGCTGCCATCGCACCTTCCCATCAACTAGAATGGGATAACCCCCGAGGATGTCAAGCTTTAAGCAAATTCCACAGTTCCTTTACTCTCCTCCTCCCTCACCTTGAGGATGAGTAAGGTAAGGGCAGTGCCATCCCAACTGGGTTTGACTTGTAAAGCACTGCACAGAGGGAGGAATCTGGGGATGGCACTGGTGATGCTAAAGGGACAAGACCTGGCTCCTACACAGCAGGAGGGCACCAGGAAACAAAGCTCAGCTTATTGGTAGTCTTTCAATCAAAAAAGCCTGACTTCTGAAAGGGCAAAGCTGATACCCCTCAGGCTAGAGAAAGCTTTGAGGAATATGGAGTATAAAGTGCAATAGGAAGACTAGAGGAATTTCAAAACACATATTCCTTTTTAACCAAAAGAATGATGAGGAAACGGGAGAAAAAAGCTAACAGGCTTTTTGGACCAGTGGCTAAACCAGGTTTGGTCCTCACAAACTCCAAATAGGAACTTCCAGATGCTTTCATTAGCTCCCAAAGAAAAATTGCTGTCTGAAAGCAGAAGCCACTCAGTGACCTGCGAGACATCTGCCTACACTTGGACAGTGTCACACATAAGGACACAGCTGGCAGTGGTGGCTCTGTGAGTGGCTTACATTGCCCCATCCTGCTGCTCCACATCACATCTGACATTTGTGTGTCCATGGCTGTAGTTCAGGATGCATCAGTGGGAACAGAAAACACCTCAAGGGGAAAAGATATTAGCCTTATTTGAGTTGTAGCTGGTTGGGAGCAGAGGCAGTGGGAATGGGTATTGATTAGAAGATGTTAAACTGGTTTTGAAGCTTGCAAAAGTGCCTTAGGTAGCACTTCTGCAGCACTCTCTGGCCCATGTTATCAACTTTAACAACTCCATGCCCATAATTCGCAGAGGAGCTGGAATTTATCCCCATTTCTACAGTTGGAGAAACTGGTGCTTATGCTGGATCTGACATATTCCAGTAAAACACATCAGGTCCTGACTGTTCCCCTGTGCTTTGCTCACCCTGGACTATCCACATCTTCACTGCAGCAGCCTGCCTAGCAGTGTTTGTCCACACAGGAGAACCAGAGTACACACACACTCTGCCTTAAAATGAGATAAGCTGATAGCACTTCAGATGACAACACAAGGTAAAACCATCAATAGTTCTGTGTACATTTCCTTCCCTCCTGACTTGACTTTTCCCCCCCACTGGGCTTCAACTTAGAGGTTTCCTTTCAGGTTGCCAGAAAAGGTTTTCAGCAGCCAGCAGGGTCAGGACACCAGGATGACAAGTGCATCAACTGGACAAAGCTGGCCAGTTTTCATCAAGTAACTAGAAGCAAAACATCTTCAGTCAAAAAGATCCATGACCAAGGGTGATGATGCAGGCACTGGGAAAGCACAGGGATGCAAGGAAGCTCTAAGGACTCGGCCAAGATACCAGTCAGCACCGTTCGTGCCACTTAGGGGGAAGAAATAGTCCAGAGAAACCAGCAGCACTCCTTAGGGCTTGTTTGAAACTCCAGAAGGAACACTGGGCACTGGAGATCAGAGCCAGTTGATTTCAGCCCTGAGGGCAGAGTAGTCAAAGGGAAGCAATCGTTGTGCTTTATGAAGGGAAGAAAGAATTTGTGGGTTTGGTTCTTTTTCAATAGAACACCTCAGAGGTCACTTCCTGCTACTCTCTTCTAGGGATGAAAATAAACCAAGAAATCAACGTCAATTCCAAGTCTTTCAAGATGGAATTATTGAGCTAATTAAACCCAGAAGTTTTACCAAGAGCTGTTGCAGTCTTATTTGCCTTAAGTAGCTCTGTCACGACACTTGATTTTGGCTGCTTATGGTACTGCTGTTTAGCTGGTATAGGGGTTAAGATACCCCTTCCTTGCTCTATTCCCCTCCCTGGGCATGCCCTGGCCACGCTGTTGCCAAAACACCCCACACAGCAAGCTAAATAAAACCACCAAAGAGCAAAGCAGTGTTCAGGGTCAGCAAGAGGATGTTGGCAACAAACACACCTAACATAACAGTGAAAGGTCCTTCCTGAGCTTCTGGCCTGCCTGTTTCCATCTTAACTTCCTCCCTGTGAGACAGAACTATTGTAACTGTTCAGAATGAACCCGGTACTCAGAGCATCTCTGCTGAGATATCCCTGAAGGTGGCTGATCGAACTGAGCAAAGACTTGATTTTCAATCCCTGCCCTCATACACAGCTACCTGAAAGCAGCTGCTTTGTTGTGCTGAGCCTGAGCCCATCCCAGCAGCCTGCTGAGCACATCATCTGAGTAAGGAGCAGCAGCATCCCCTGAGCATCCTCCACAGGGGTTGGCACATGCCTGGCCCCTGCAGCCACACAGCTTTGTTTCCATAACCGTCTTCCAGGGTCAAACACGGATACTTCCTCAGCAAAACCACTTCTCTTCCTTGTGGGGGTTTGTTATTGATGTTACTATGGTTCCCATCTTCACCTCAGGCCTTTAAAGTCAGGAGCATCACTGTGTGCAAATTGAGGGAATTTTCCAATCACAGACCCATCGCACAAAGGGGCACTGCCTCTTTTCATACCAATTCCTTATTTATCACATTTGTGCAGAGGGACAAGCTCTCATTGTGCAACACAGCCATCAAAACAGCAGCACTTACAGCACAGATACTCAATAGACCTTTTCTAATTTAAAACCTGAATGAGTTTCAGCTGATTGAATGACTTGCACAGCTTTTTTTCTCCCCTATTGTACAATGAGTATTAAAAGTCAACCCCCACATTTGATTTGCTGTGAAGTCACAAACAGACTTCAGTCTGTTCTGTTGGGCAGTAACAGATCCAGAATCAAGTGGATCAATACCTTTTGAATGATTTCCCTGCAGCTCTGCTCCCACATTTATTTACTTCCTATGAGAATCCGGGCAAATTTACTTTACTTGGATAAGCTGAAGCCTGAGCTTATTCTTGAAGGTGCATGCGTGAGAACTACCCCTGCTGTTTGTGCATGGTTGAGTCATGATAACAGCAAGATTAAACATCATGTTTTATGGTGAGCACAAGTGTGCGCACACAGGCCTGCTGCATACAGGATTTAACAAACCAGAAAGGCACGCTAAACAGCTATGAATGCAGTGATTATTCAGATGGTCGCAGATAGGGCACCCACACAGGGAGGCAGACCTGAATAGCTCCAGCACAATTATAACCCTGCCATTACACTGGATAATTTCCTAGCAGACACGCCAGACTCCCCCAGCACAACAGAGCCTTTGAGCCAAAGATCTGTAAGCCAATTTACATGGGAAATTAGGAGGTGTCAGAAGAGGCAGAACTAGACAGGTCTCAAGGATATTAATTCCTGCTCCCTTAGCCCTGAGCTTTCAACATATCATTAATTTAAGATCATTGATGTTCGACTTTCAGCAACGCTGTGAAAAGAGGGAATGCTTCACTTAACGCTGCGCTTGAGCTGGGTGAAGATGAACCAGCCTGCATGTGCAGTGAAAGCACTTCAAGCCCAGCCACACCGAGATACTCCAACAGCAGGCAGACAAGGGCTCACCTCAACCCACAGCATCTCTCTGCATCCCAGACACCAACTGCCAGCAACACAGAAGAGATGACAAATGACACCCAGCTATTGCCACAAAGAGCTCATAACTTCACAGGTTAACCAGCACCATCTTCCCTATTTCCATCTCCTCCCAAGCTCCCTGACCAAGGCTGTAGCACTCAGGGCTGTGATGGCTTTGCTCTGGAGTACACCTCCTTCCCTCCAAGCTGTCAATCAGTTTGATACAGGGGGGTGTAGAGGACACCCAGCACCCTGCCAGTCTACTCTATCTGCAAGCAATTTGCTGTGGGCCAACAAAGCAGCAGCCAATTATTCCACAGCTGGGTGCAGTTACATCAATAACAAAGTGGATAAGAGATACAAACCAGTAGTGCCTGCTAGGAGCAAATTAGCTGTCCGTTTAGGCAGAGCAGCACACAGTAATGAGCAGATAGCCGTATCAGTGAGTCATTAGAAGGGACACTAGAGCTCCTGTTGGATGCTGCTACCAAGTTTTAGCTTTTCCCAGGAGCTACAGCCTCACACAAAGACAGGGCAGAAAGGCCATTTCCATCAGGTTGAACAAATAGAGCTGTGAGATGCTGAGGTTTGGCCATGCTGCTTCTCACAGGGCATCCAGCATCCTCCGTGCATCCACGCAGTGAGCAAGTACTTGTCTTCACCAACTCCAAGAGGCAGCTCAGCTCACCAAGGAGGGCTGTGCTGGCACTGCAAGTGCCTCCTGCCCTGCCCACCAGCACACAGCAGCCTCTGCACATTTGTTGGTTTGAATACAGACACTTGGGGTTTGTTTTGTCCTTCCTCCTTTCCCTGAGCAGCAAAGGCTGGCAGCCCAGGGGATCATCATAGAATAGTTTGGGTTGGAAAGGACCTTAAGAGCATCCAGTTCCAACCCCCTGCTATGGGCAGGGAGACCTCACACTAGACCATGCTGCCCAAGATCATGTCTTACTGTGTGTCTGACACAGCACCTCCTGCATCTCTAGTTCTGGCCTTTTGGCTATGATTGCAGTATAAATACCTGTCTTGCTCCAGTTCATGCCTGCAGTGGTGCAGCCCCCAAGAATTCAGGGATGCACAGACCTGACACTATCTATAACCCAATAACATGGGCAGCATCCTCCCTGTGCCAAAGCTCTCCCCCACAGCACAGGAAACCAGCCTTTCAGGAGCTACAAGGATAGACAGCAGAAAGTTCTCTGTGAGATGCGCTCTTAAGGTCTCCCCCATCAATTTGCCACCCTATAACCACTTCATTTTGGGTTCTTATCCTCAGCTATTGGTGCTTGGTGTGACAGGACTCCAACCCTCTGCCATAACAAGGTCAGCATCAGTGGAGTAGGAGCTGAGTGTGACAAATCTCTCCCTGGGATCACATATAATTTCCACCACCACAAGAGGGAAACTACCTCTGAAGGAAAGGGCAACACCAGTTAAAATCAAACCAGACAGCCACACCAGAACTATGACCACATTGCCACGTGCACTGCCTACAGGCAGTGCTGCTCCTCATGCCTTGACACTGAATTCACACCCTCCCTTGGTAATGAAGCCTTCCAAGACTTCATGAAATGACATTAGATTACAAACCAAGGCTGAGAGTACCACATCAGAGGCTCTCCTCTTCCTCCCAGGAGCCTGAATCCATTTCAACTCAAACAAAGAGCACTGGTGAGAAGGAAGTGTTGTATTTCCCCATTAGCATTTCCCGACTTCTCCTCAAAACACCAAGCAACTGCTCCAGAAACTCACTTCTCTTATGAGTTAAAGTAGTGGAAGAGACGCTACCAGGCAGCACCATTGCAGACCAACAGAGGATGGAGATGGCCCCAGCAGCCATTTCACTCTTCCAGCTGAAACAAAGACACTGCTCAGCAGCAGCTGCAGGTCCTCATCCAGTTTAACCCTACAAGAAGGGCTCTGGCCTCTCCATAGACACCCAAACCCTGGTGTCCACCCTGCCAAACCAGCTGCCCCTGCAGCAAGGCTCTTTCTCCTCCTGAATCTCTTTCACCTGCAGCTTTTCCAAGAGACTTAAATTCATTTAAAGCCAAAATGAAAACCCAACCTTTCATGTTATCCTTAAAGGGCTGCAGAACCAGAAAGTCCTTTGCATCTGAGTGGGGCCAGGTCATCCCACATTAAAGATGGGGCAACCAAGCTGCGTTTGGTTAACAGCTCAGGATTAATCAGCACACACTGAACCCAGCCCAGGCCAGTCACTTGTTTACTGAGCAGCCACATAAGAAACCTGGAGATCTTTCAGCATCAAGCACCTGCAGAGGTCTTTGTAGGACACCCTTAACCTCACGTGGTTTGAAGTTTAGAGCTCAGTTCAGTCCTCTCCCCTTGCTCCAACCCGGGGGCATCACTTCACTCTAGCCCGAGGACCTGTGACTCAGCTATGAATCACCAACCAACCTCTCCATCTCATCCCCAGCACCAAACCCTGCGCAGGAGCGATTAAAGAGATGTATTGTCATGCTAAGCAGCTTGCCGGGCTCCTGCAGTCCCGACAGCTCCTCCATTCACCGTCTGGGTTGCAGGGGCAGAGGCATTTCTCAAACAAGAGCTGGCAATGGTGCTTTTTGAGCTGATTTAGCGGCGGTGGCTGCGGGCTGCGCGGTTGCCATGCCGCGTCTAACCAGCAGCGAGGAGCAGGAGCGCTGACACACAGCGCCCCAGCGATGAATCACACACAGCAGCCAGGCTTGGGAAGGGTTTGAGCCTCTGAGCGGTCAAGAGTGATGCACAACTTGAGAGGTGCAGCCGGGGTCAGGTCCAGAAAGGGGCTGTGAGCTGAGTGATGGCTGCCCACAATAGCTCGGTTTACTCATCTGGATCAAGCTGGAGACTCACTTTAGCCCATGGAGAATTAATGTGGCAAAAAATAGAACCAAGAGGCTTTGGACAAGGAAACATGAGCAGTGCTTTTCCCAGCAGCTCAGCAGGCTGCACACAGTCCTATAGAGGGTCCACATGGAGTGGTGAGTCCCCAGCATGAGCACATCACCAACAGGGATGCAGGACAGCTTGGTAGAAGTCTTTGCTCTCCAGCTCTGCGATAGACAAATCCTTCCCAAACCGGTAGGCAAAGTTCTCCAGTTTCCCAAGCATGCTGGGGATGAAGGCAATGGTAGAAAGGCAGCAAAGTCCTGCCAGCACTCGGTAGCGGTATCCTTTGTCCTATAGTAAGCTTCATTCTACAGGAGAAGTAACAGCACTACTTCATTTGGATGGGAGGGGGTGAAAGGGCTCATCCAAAGCAAAACCAAAGCAAAGACTAAGCTCACTTGTGCTGGAATTACTTCACTAGATTGCCCTCCAGACAGTGACACTAAACCCTGTCAGTCACTCAGTGAGCAATTTCAGCTGTGTAGGTTGGTCAAGAGCAGTTTTGTGAACAGATGCCATTTGAGATGGAGTGGTTTAGTTCTTTTTGCTAAGCACAAGATATCATTTGGTTTGCAGGACAAAGCCATTTGTATTTCAAAAGACACATAAGTAGTTTCGATTCCCTCTTACAAGCTTTCCTGACAGTAAACGTAGTTGGTGACTGTTCAAGGTGGAAGTGAAGTCCCTTGTATGAGACAGTGAAAAGACATTCGAGCATCCGCTCAGCTTTAAGTAGAGACACTTGAGAAAGCAAAATCCACTTCCAGAGCACCTCAAACACTTGAGCAGCTCAACACCTCCATGAACTGGGAAACTGCTGTTTTAAGGGTCACACAGTGGGCTGCAGTAGCCAAATACCTGGTTCACATTCATCCTGGGAGGACTTATTCCATCCCATTTTTGTGGGGAAAAAAGATGAGCCTCCAGTCATGCACAGACAAAGCAAACTCCCCAAACCTTCTTCTACCACCCATGCTGGCAGCCTGGCTCAGGCTCTGCAGGAAGTCCCTTGTTCCCAGGCTGTCACATCCCCACCACAGACCAGGAGCTTGGGCTCAAACCAGTCACTGCAGCTCTCCTGGCTCAGGACAGCCCCATTCCCCATGGACGCAAGCTCTCCTCCAGCCAGCTCTGGTGGGAAGCTGGGTGAGCTCCAGTGTCTTACCTGGAATTAAAACTGCTCATCCTTACAGGAAGAGTTTATGATTTCCCAGCATAAGACAAGCTTAAGAGAAGGGACCAGATGGAACGAGGCAGGAGACTGGGAGAGGTGCTTCCAGAGGTTCAAGAAGTCAAGGGTCCCACACTGTCCCACTGCATTTAGGTTTGGACCCTGACCCCCGCTGAGCTGTCAGGGCTCTCTGTGACACACAGCCAAGAACAGGGTCAATGTCCTAGCAAGCAAGCTTGCAATGGCACAGACCCACACCCCAGCACTCTCCCTCCCTGAGCTCAGGCTGAAGGAGACATCACAGTGCTGGTTGTCAGGAGCTGTACAGTAGCTCTGCAGTTAAAATAGACCAACAAAGCTCTCTGCTCTAATCATGGTTACTGGAGGCCAGAGGAGCACAGAGGCACATCATTAGAACTGATCCAGCTGCCCTGGAAAATTCATCTGACCCCCTCTGAGAGGGAGGCACAGGGTGAGAGTATGAAAGAAAAGGAAAAGGGATGGATTCCCTCTTATTGTCCCTGCTCAGCACCAAGCCTTCAGCTCCATTATAGGAGACCTCCATTATAGGAGACCTCCACCTCACCTGCACACAGGCAAATCTCAAAGCGAACAAATGATTTCAATGGAGCAGCTTTGATTTCCAAAGAGGATGAATTTCTTACTTCTTCTTGGGACTGCAATTTTCTCCCCATGCTGCAGAGGATATGAACAAACGAGCAGGGAATGAAAGGGATTAATGAATGAATGGGACCTGGGCTCCCAGCTGTAGGAGGAAGGGGGGAAGGCAGCCACAATGCCAGGGACTGCCAGAGCAGATAACCTCTCCTATGGCTAGTGTTTAGCATTACAGACACCAAGGCTCCCTGGATCCCTCCCTGTTCAAATGGAGATGAATTAACAAACATCTCTGAAAGGATTCCCTTAAAGGGAAACATTCAAACAAAGAGAAATGTAGGAAGGGTTTAAAGTTTAGACCAACTGCATATTGCCTTTGTGGAAACACTGTACTTCCAATTGCTGACACCACTCAGTTTTCCAGCAGCTTTTGTTCTCCTTGAGAGATGGAGCCATGTGATGCTGGTTTCATCCCAAAGTCTTAAACTGCAGAAAACCAAGGCAGCATTTGATATTTACTGAGGTATTTACACCAAGCATCACTCATTCAAGACCTATTGACTCTCCTGATGTAGGTCTGTGGAAGCTGCAAAACAAGCAGAAGTTAAATCTTCTTTTCCCCCTCTTGTTCTCAAGCTGTTTGAAGTCAAGTCCAACATGAGGGGATTAGAGGCAAAGTTTGGGATTAGGATTAGTTTTCAACCTGGTCTGCTTCACATGGCAGTTGCTTTCTAGCACTGATGCACCCATAAACTGCATCAATGCACCCTTTGCTCTTGATGCCCCATGATCTTTGCTTTGACTCCCCAGTGCTTGGGAATGATGGGGCACATGAAAGCCACATTAAAGCCACCACGGTTTGGGTTGGAGAAGCAAGCAACACCACCCTCTAAATCTAAAGAGTTAGCAGTTACCCATCATGCTATTATAATGCATGGTTTAATTTAAAAGCAAAGCTTAATTTGCAGATTAATTACTGTAGTCTTGACTGGATGAGCTTGCAATAAATCACCCGGGTGTGAAATTGCACAGCAATTACCTGATGGCACATAAAGCATGTAAATGTTGGTAAAGAGGTGTCACCTAATGGAGACTGATGTTAGGGAACTGCAGGCTACAGCCAGCAGAAATCACGGTGCAAAGCAGGTCAGGGGAGTAGGTGGCAAAGAGAGCAGAGATCAACATGTTGAGCACCATTCAAATCAGCCTTTGGGAGCAACAAGCAAAACTAATGCAGGATTTGCAGGGAGCAACAAGTTATAATGGAAGCTGCTGGAGTTTCTCACAGTACTGGGATAGCAGATTCAAGATGAGCCACTGCTCAGCCCAGCCTCACTTAGTGAGGAGCAACATGGGCAGTCCTCAAGGGGATTAACCTTCAACTGACAGTGATGTTGCAGCAGATGGCAGCTTTCTGGTGCCACAAGCCCAGGCTTCAGAAGCATCACATCTCACCACGGACAGCCCAGTTGTGCAAAGCTATTCCCTTTAGCAGCTATTCGTTTACAGCATGCTAGATGATCTTAAGATCCTTTCCAACACTAACTATTCT
>JANHGB010034352.1:0-14499 GCA_026283785.1 Coracopsis vasa
CGTCCCGCTCGGCGCCGGGAGCCGCGGGAGGGGCCACACTGGGGCTTCGGGCGTGCACGAGCAGTTTTGCACAACTAAAGGTCACCCTGAGACGGGGGAAGAGGGTGGATTTACATACACTGACTCCAGCTGCGCGCTTTCTTGTGTCACAGCCCACTTAGGGTCCGGTTTCCTTTTGTGACCTCAGTTCCCAAATCCCAAGATTTCAGCTACAGAGAAGGTAGGGATAACTGTAGTTCAAAACCACCCTCTGCTACCTGATTAAAACTGCACAGGATGATTATGTGTTGATGACCAACACCTGATGCTGCCAGGTGTCCCCCAGAGAGCTGTGCCAGGCAGGATCACCCCTGCGATTCCATAAAGTACGATGTGCAATGCTGGCTTGCACAGAACTGTCAAAATTAAGGTCTATTTTTCCATATGTCAAATACTTACCAAGGATGTTGCATTACCAGCTTTCCTGCAGGTAAAGAAGTTGGTGATTTATAGCGATTAATCACTTTACTTAATGAACTAACCCAGGTGGCCTACCTGAGAAATAAGCATTGCAAAACTGATAGCAAGGTGGCCACAGGTACCTGTACTGCCCAGCACTGCATTCAGGTGATGGATGAAGGACCACGGCGAGGCAAGGACAAGTTGGTGAGAAATTGCAAATGAATTCATAGGATGGTCGCGGTTTGAAGGGACCTCTTGAGACTGTTGAGTGCGACCCACCTGCCCGAGCAGGGTCAGCTAGATCAGGCTGTCCAGGACTGTCTCCAGGTGAACTTTGAGTATCTCCACAGATAGAGACTCCACCACCTCTGCCTGTGTACAACATCTCTCACAGTAAAAAAAATAAATTAAAAAAAGCACATTTTCTCATGTTGCAGAGGAATATTGTGTGTTTTAATTTGTGCCCACTGCCTCTTACCAGGTGTGTGAGCACTACTGAGGAGAGCCTGGCTCCCCACCATTTGTTGCATCCCATCAGGTTTCTATGCACATACGTAAGACTACCCCGAGTCTTCTCTCATCCAGGCCGGAGAGCCTTGACCTCTTCCTGCATGACAGATGCTCCAGTTCCTTAACCATCTTTGTGGCCCTGTGCTGAGCTCCCTCTAGTTGAGTCTATCTGTCCTGTACTGGGGAGCCTAGAACTGTATGCAGTACTGCAGGTATGGCCTCACAAACGTCAATCTGTTCTACAACTCCAGGGGATGTCCATCCTGCCAGTACTGCCATGACAACCTATCCAAGGTTAAAAAAAAGTACATCTTGCAACATTTCCTTCTTCTCAGCTATTCTTCAGTTACATATGTATACTGATGGAAAGGAATCGTAGGTTTAAATACACTTGATTTGAAATAAACAGAATTGCATAACACGGTCTGCAGGAAAGCTACATGTGTTCGTTTGAAGTGAATTATCCTAATTGAACATATACTTGTTTAAGGAGTGTAGTAGTGCCAAAGGCCACATTCTCTCTGGCTGGTACTGTTACTCGTGGAGAATGCTGAAATCCTCAGAGCAGACATAGGGCAGATACCAGCAATGCCAGCCTTCACCCTGCTGAGCTGCTCAGGCTGTAACCTAGTGGGAACTGGACTGCTTTTAACGTCTTTATGACACTGGACAACTTACCCAAAATACTGTTTAAGTGATGAACAAAAAACCACCACACTACTCTTAAAAAAATATTTATTAGAATGCAGCAATGACTGTCAGAAGTAACATTCTGATCATCTAATTTTACAGCAAGGAAGCATTGTGAGGTTCTCATTCCTTGCCCATTTGGTATTTCAACAACCAATCACTTTGGAATTCAGAATGTTTAGAAAGCATCAGCTTTGCTAGTCAGGAGTGAAGTGAGGGACTGGACAGAGAACATAAGTAGTGCACAGAGAATAAAAAGATTTTGAAGGCAAGTGTGGTTTGTTTTTTTTTTCTCCAGGCCTCTTTAATTCTATTGAGAAACGCACTAAAATCCTCTTCCACAAGAACACAGAACACTGCAGTGGCACCAGACACACTTTATACGTTTCTTTAAGCCTTAAATTTGCCAACATGTTCACGAGCTATGATCATCCTTTGAATCTGAGCAGTTCCCTCATAAATCTGAAAAGAAGAAATAATATTAGCTGATGATTTTTTAAAAGGTTTCAACACACCTACGCTTTTAAACATTCAGGGCACTAATCCAGCGTGGATTAGGATGTACAGAAAGACAGAGAAAGCAGAGAAAATTGCAGTGCGACAGAGCACCTTAAGTGGGCTAAATGGAATAAATCACATACAAGATCATGTGAGACAGTCTTGTTCTCTCAGTTGCTCTTACCTAAACTCACTATGGTTTTCATGAAAATAGACATGGCAGGTGAAGAAGGATGAAGAAAATTGCTTAGGTGAGGAAGAAAATGCATAATTTAGTTTTTTACAAAACAAGATTTGGAACACCAGGTGGAGGGGAGGAGATGACTTGTGCTGAAGTGTTGTGTTTTCTTTGACTGGCCTTTCAAGTTCATACCAAATGTTCTCTTTGATCCATCCACTTATTTCCACTGCTTCTTGTTAACTGGTGCTCTCCCCCATACAGTTTTATTTGTGTTTTGTTTTGTCGTTTAGGGTTGGGGTTTTATTTTTTTTCAATCACGTGTTCTTGCATTTTCCTCCAGAAACAGTCTGCATCACACCTCTGTTCTATTTGTTTGCTGGCACCAAAGTTGAAGATAGACAACAAAGCATATATGAAGCTCTAATGCCAGAGGAGGCAAAATGCTCCCCAGGCATACTGCAATGCAATGCAAGGGCTGAGACAACACGGTTCAGGGCTTTAAGTGTTTCAGCTCCCAGTTCTGCCAGAACCTGGTTTGGCAAATTGCTCAAATTCATGCAAATTCCATTTCTCATCTACTTAGAGGAATAATCTTCCCAAGAACCTTCCAAATCTTTTTGAAAATAAAGACACTATAACCTGTGTTCACATTAGTTTTTTGATTCAGAAGAATCTCTTCATTCCCAAAGTGAATTCTCTGACTGCTGCTGCTCACCGCATGTTGATCCAGTTCATAGAGCAGGCTGTGTTCTGTGGATACTAGGCACCTTTGTAGCAAACTGAAGTGGCAGCTCTGCTTTCTTTGTATACCAAATAGCCACTAATCCCTCATCAAGACCTAATGTCCAAGGCTACAACTGGGCCCTTACAATTACATGCATACTGGTGACATATAGTCTGAGGGACCTGACAGGCTTGCTATGAACTCAACCTATCCAAACTGCTGACAGTGTAGCTGGTGGGGCCTCAGCACCTATTCCTGCAATCTCCTACTCTGCTCCTATAGCACTTAATGACTTGCAGATGAAGACAGCCATGGGACTCACGTGTAAAGACATCAAAACTCACAATCTTCTTAAGTAAGGTTTTGGTTTATAAGCCAATGGAAATAGTTCCAAGAATTACTGACAATTAAAGAAGGGAAGCTTTCCAAATTTGAGTAAGGAAACTAAGATTTTCTACCAGAGTAGCGAAGATTTGTAGCAAGACAAACCTAGAGCAGAGTAAGGACATGTAAAAATATTACCAGTAAACACAGTGTTAGGATTGCGTGATACTGAAGGAGATCAAATACATAGAAAAAAAGTTGGAAACCCAAGTTTTTGTACATGAAACATTGCCAAAAGCATATACCACCTGGAATCAGGCAGCAATACAGTAAAGCACAGTGAAGTGCAAGGTATAATCAAGAGACACACACGAAATAATTGTAAAGCCAACTTATGAGGAAAAAGGTGAAGAAGCTGCTTTAGTGTTCAGGCGGAGAGGAAAGCTGAACTACAAGGCAGGCACCAATCCAGAATACATATGGAAGGTCAGAAGATTTCCATCACTTTAGGTTTTTTTTGTTAGGGTGGTGAGGCACTGGAATGGGTTGTCCAGGTAAGCTGTGGATGCTCCATCCCTGGCAGTGTTCAAGGCCAGGCTGGACAGAGCCTTGGGTGACATGCTTTAGTGGGAGGTGTCCCTGCCCATGGCAGGGGGGTTGGAACTGGATGATGTTAAGGTCCTTTCCAACCCTAACTATTCTATGATTCTATGATTCTGTAACAGCATTAGATGTAAACCATCTCGACTGCCAGAATACCAAAGACAGTGTTGGTATTTTGATTGCTCTTTTCTACTACTTTTTTTTTTCCCTTAAAAATTCAAAAGCTTCAAAATTAAGAATCCAAGAATTTCAGAGAGTAACCTCACTGGAAAAAAAATAAAAATAGAAAAACCATAATGTATTTCTCTTACCTGAGTTGAGTTTCGATCCAGTGCAGTGACTCCTGTGTGCAAGAATTTGCCTGATTTGAATGAGTCTTTCTTTAAATTGAAGGGTCACTGCTTTCATTGGAAACTTTTTTCTTTTTTGAATATGTGTACATCGTGATTTGAAATACCAACCATTACTCTATTTTATATGAAATGTATGCATTACTATAAAGGTCACATCCTCTGTTTTACTTACCTGGTAGATTTTAGCATCTCTCATCAGTTTTTCTACAGGATATTCAGTATTAAATCCATTTCCTCCAAATATTTGTACTGCATCTGTAGCTACTTGGTTTGCAATGTCACCAGCAAATGCCTTTGCAATGGAAGCGTAGTAGGTATTCCTGCGACCAACATCAACTTCCCAAGCAGCTCTCTGGTAAGCCATTCTAGCCAGTTCCACTTTCATTGCCATTTCAGCAAGCAAGAAAGACACTGCTTGGTGCTGTAAACAATGAAATAAACCAGGTTAACACCGCCTGCTTAACACCCCAAGAAAAACATAATCCTAATACAGTGATCTCTTCAACAAACCTCAGTAAATTGTACTACACTTCTACAGAATATGGATCAGGCTCTCAGCATTGTATGTTCAATTAGACTTTTAAGTTTTTAATTCTCAAATCCATTTAGTCATAGGGATTAAATACTGAATTATGAGGTTGTTCTTTACTATTTATGAGATTGGCATTTACCTTGCTTTTTATTCATATTTCTTTAAAACTGGTAAGCAGCATGATAGACAGTATATTCTATTAGTATTAATGGCTGTGTGTCATTTCACATACCTTAGAGTTTTTTACCTTTCCTGAAAATCCCTCTTTATTAGTGCTGAAGACCTTAAGTATGTCCTGTACATGAGTTTCAGGTTTTGGGGGAGAGTTTAGTTCCTGCTTTTACTATAATCACTGATAAATTATGGGAAGTTACCACATAGCTAAGTTTACTGAAATGGTTCTGGGCTATATACTCAGAAACCCTAAAATGGCAGAGATACCATATAAAAATTAATAAACTAAGTAAATCAATGAATAACCTTGAAAAATCAGTAGTAGTACATCTGGTGTGAAAACATAGCTTTTACTTATACTCCCCAGCCCCCCCTCACTTACTTCAACAATTGGTTTCCCAAATGTTTTTCTCTCCAAAGCGTATTTAGTAGCTTCATCAAGTGCTCTTTTTGCTAATCCAACAGCACCAGCTGCTACCTGAGTTGAAAACAGCACAGATTAAAAAAATCAGGGATTCCGGCTATACTTTATAATTAAGTTATTTCTGATACTTACAGGTGGTCTGGTCTTATCAAAAGCTCCCATTGCAATTTTAAAGCCAGCTCCTTCAGCTATTAGTACATTTTCTTTTGGGACTCTCACATCTTCAAAGACAATACCTCTTGTATCAGAGCAGCGTTGACCCATATTAATTTCCTGAAATGGGATTATAGAGGTACAAATAAATTGGATTATGCAAAGGAACAATATGCTTTAGTTTACTCAAAGCATAAAGTATGTTTTTTTCCCAAAACACTTCATCCAAAAATTACCCTATACATGACAAATACTAGTTTTGCATTTGCAGACCAGCATGCCCTTAACTTGTCTAAGATGAGCAAGTTACTTTCTCCTTATATGTAAACAGTCTGTAGCTGTCATCAGCCTTGTTGTCTTTTGCTAGTTCAACTATATCCTTTGAGATGGGAGTGAAAAAAGTAAAGAATCTAATATGCAGGCAGTACAGGGGTACTACAGGTAAATAAACAAGCTTTCCAAGTTTTTTGATTCCTTTCCTAATATTCAACATCCAGTTTTGCTTACTACAAAAAAACAGTACTTTTTAAAGAGAAATAGCACTAGTGTCTCCAAGGCCTCTTCCTCAACCAGCAGTAACTAAAATTAAAGCTCACTTGGCTAAAGCTGTCAAACTTGCTTCTTATCCTTTCAAGGCATACTGCTTCTCATTTATTGTCACTTGTCAATAAAATAGTTCTCAAATACTCTTTTGCAGCTGTTCAAATTCTTCTTGCTTTAGACTGTTCTGAATAATCCCTTATCTGAATGAATAACTTTATAATTGTGTCTTATAAATAGTTCCTGTATATTGTGAAACCGAAGACTGTTGTACATGAGCATATAAAATGCGCAGTTGCATAACAGTCTTTTTTCTTTAATGGTAATTTGTTGCATTATCAGTTTAGAACTGAATGATAATTCCTGTCTTGTCAAACAAGAGATACAGTCTTCACCTTTCTTCCAACTTGGATTCCAGGGCTATCTGCTTCCACAATGAATCCAGTAAAGGCTTTGCTTGCAGGAACTTTTGGATCTGGATTGCTACGAGCTAGCAAAAAATACCTAATGTAAAACAAAGAAGACGGATGCAGTTTATCCTCACAATTAACAACCAGATACTTTTCTAGCTAACATTTTAAATGCTTTTATGTGGATTTCTATGATATAATAAATTCTATCTGTAAGTTAAAAATTCCTTTTTCTTGTCCCTTGCAAAAATAAACAGAGAGCCTGAGGAAGTTTCAGAGAATCAAGATTTCATAAAATTTAATAAAATTACTTCAGATAAACATGCAAAGATTCTCCACCTTTTCGATGTACTGTAAGTCTTTGTGATATTATCAGCTTCATGAATAGTACTAAATAGACCTATTCACAGCACATACATAAAAATTAATGTTTTGGAAATAAGTTCTTGCATGCAAAATATTATCACCTAATTTCAAAGATCTTAATTTTATTCTTCTAAGTGTAGGTTGTAAAGAGTTATTTCTCTTAGAAATTAAATAGTTGTAAATCACATACATGGTGTTCAGTACTGTCAAAAGACATCTGGTAGATTGCCTTTGATAGATCTGCCTTGAACAAGGAAATAACTAACTAGAAAATTCAGCCTTCGGATAAATGTATAAAGTTTTTTCACTTGAATTAAGAAGAATTTATGTGCTGTGGATCAGCATGATGTGAGACATAGCCAAAGAGGTTTGTACTGTAAAGCACGCTCCGTACGCACCACAGCAATAATGTTTCTAGCTTCACTAGAAGTGAGAGGTGTTTTGAGTAGAATCACTGATCTCAGTCACCATAACTATGAAGCAATGTGGCCAGCAATATGAGCCTCTTGAGTACTTTGCAAATCAAACTGGTGCTGTCCTGTCCTGAAGAAAAAGCAGAACTGATTTCCTTTGACAGCAGAAAGATTCAAGAGGCCTTTTTGAGTGAGGAGTTGTCATATCAAGCCTCATTTTCCTTTTTAGGCTTTGCACAGCACTGAGACTACATTCTTATATCCTACACAGATAAACTGATCAGAGATTAAAGCATGTGTGTTGAAACACAACAAAGATTTAGATTTCTAACAAATCTTTAAAGAACTTAACTTTGAGGGCGGAAAACCACTATATAACATAAACACGAGTTAACGGTTAACACACCAGTTTGCTTTCCCACCATTTGTGATCCACATCTTCTGACCATTAATAATGTATTCATCTCCTTTCTTCTCAGCCTTTGTTTTTATACCAGCCACATCAGAGCCTGCTCCAGGCTCTGTTACACAGTAAGCCTAAGAGAAAATATGCAAAATCTTGAGGAATGAAAGTTCTGGTTTTAGGCAACCACAACCTATTGAGGCTACATGCATCCTACTGATCTGTAAAAGGTTTAAGTGAACTGCATGGTAAACCCAAAAATATTATACTACTACTACTACTAATAGTAATTGTAATACTCACAAACCAACCCAACCACTCAAAAACACCCAACAGCTAGATTCTTCACTAGAATCTAAACATATATGGGTTAATTTTCTTTATAAATCCATAATAATACATAAAATTATCTTTTAATCAAACAACCATTGTCATTACTTCCCCAGGCTTCACAAACTGATGTGAAAGATGAGTATCTTTGAAATGTGAAAATAAGGGCACTGAGTAACATTTTATGTTTACTGTGTCCTTCATGAGGCTTAGTTGTTCACATTTTAATGCACTGCACATGAATGTTTACTTCTTTCTATGTAACAAGTACTGCTTATATAATATTTAATATCATAAATAGAGTTTAATTCCCATGCAAGGTAAGTTTCTCTTTATACAAACCTTGTATTTTTCTTAAAACGTCTATATATGCTCTCAAAAGGGAAATAAAAGGCATTAACTTTTTGTAAGTGACTTAGGATAGGGGTTATTTGCCAAGTTATAACTTCTATTTGAGTACTTAATGTATCTCATTAGCTATTCCCTGACTTTCAGTAAATGCCACCATTTATTTACAAACGAAAATGGGCCAAGTTGTAAGTTGTGAGTTTTCTGGGAGAAAAAATAAAGAAAAAAAGAAAAAAATAAAAAAGGAAAAAATGAAAGAAAAAATAAAAAAGAGGTAATACTATTAATCTGGTTTAGGAACATTCTACAAGGATGCAGTTCTACTTACACACATCATTGGTTCCTCTGTCATTCTTCCTAAGTACTTTTTCTGCTGCTGCTCATTTCCTGCAATGATTACTGGCATTTGCTGAAAGAAAATATTTAGACCATTAATCCCTCTTTTTAAAACACACAGATTCTAGTTTAAAGAACATAAGAAAAGGCAGAACTTACCCCTAGGGAATTTGCTTCAATGGCAGTCTGAACCCCAGTACATCCATAAGCTAACTCTTCTGTAATAAGGCATGCTTCAAAACTGCCAAGGCCAAGACCACCTACAGTTGAAATACTTCGTTTATTAAAATGGGTTTAAATTGTAACATATTAGTGATTTACACAAATTAATTAACAACAACACATTCCCCCACATTCATCTGCTTGTGTACCATGCTTGGCAAGACATTCTCACACAAGCTTTTTAAAAAAAGTTTTGTCAGAAGAGTAACGTGATTTGAAAATCAGGTATCACAGCTGCAGGGTTACTGTGCGATTCATGTGGGACAAGGTGCACAAAGTGGCAAGAATATATCACTCCAATTTTTTTACTACTTTACATTTGAGAATTAAGAGTTCTCAGGAAGCAGAAAAAGGGCTCCTGAGCTACCACTCAGGAAAGCAGAGCACCTAGGGGAAAGCAAAAAGAAAAGTGTCCATACTAGTCAAACAACCAGCTCAGTAATCAGTTTCTGACAGGAGCAAACACTTTGGGAAGTAAATACAAATACAATAACAATGCAACTTTACTTCCTTAAAAATATTTTCCTGAGCCTTCAGCTGACTTCCTCAGCCAAAGAGATGCCTCTTTTTGGCATCTTTGTTATACTTAACCCTTGACAGATATTTCTTGTGTGAATTTGCCCAGTCTCTTTTTGAATCTGTATAAAATTTTAGCATCAATATCATCTGGGACAATGAGTTTCACAAATTAACTACACACTGCATGTAGAACCATCTCCTTTCATTTATTTTAAACCTGCCATCTGCTGACTTAATTTCATGCCTTCTAGTTATACTGAAAGGGACAGTGAATTATTAATCTCTTTTCACACTCTCCATGACACTGACATTTTAGTCATTTCTTATATAGAAGCTACATCTCACACAGAGCATGCATCTTTTATAATCTTTGTCATCCTTTTAGGAACCTTTTCCGTTTCCACAATACTCTTCTAAGACAGAAGGATCTGATTACATAATGAATTAGAGGCAAGTGCAATTTAGATTCAGGCAGCAGCATAATTATGCCAGCTGCTTTTTTCCTCATTCCCTTAAAGGTCCCTTCTGACCTTAAATTTTACAGTTTTGATCACTTCTGAGCATTATGCTGACATTCACGTAATCACGTATTACAAACCCCTAAATGTCTTTTTTGAAAGGCGGTAACTAGTTCGGAAGATACTGTTTCTCTGTGAAGTTCAGACTGCTTCTTTCCCTTCACACGTGCATCACTCCTCCTTTTTTGAATTGCATTTCCAATTTTAACAGTTGCTCAGTTTCATGACCTTCTCCTGCACCTCTCATCTTTTCTACACTGAATAACTTAGTATGCACAATTAACTCTATCACCTCAGTATCGACCCCCTTTTACAGTTTATTTATAGACATTCCAAGTAGCACAAGACTCAGCAAGGCTATGCTGCTAATTTTTCCACTATGAAACCTGATGATTTTTAAAACTCATTTTGGAAGTTCAAGCGTTCTATATCAACCAAGCAAGGCATCCCCTTGTTCACACACTTACTAGCTACTTCAGAGAACTCCAGTGATTTTACGAGGCATGATTTCCTTTCACAAAACCCCTTCTCTAGCATACCATGTTTATCTTTTGTCTACTATTTCTGTACTTCACCTTACTTGCTCTTAATTTCCATGGTGTATGAGGCTTACTAGTATGTATTTTCCCAGATCTCCCTTGGAGACTTTTTAAAGCAGTGGTGTCCAATTTGCCCCTTGTAATTTTTCATTTAATAATCAGGTGATTATACTGCAGTAGTTCAGCTATTTCAGCCTTTAGTTTCTCTAGAATTTGTGGCTGAATAAATCCAGTTCTCACAATTGTTCCTTTTGTCTCTTTGTTCCTTAACCTCTGTGGTTACTCATATTCATAAACACTGCCAAAGCACTGCTATATTGCACCTAATTGAAACTGAAAAAATGTCCTTTTGGAATAAACTCTCTAATTGCTCCAGCCTGTGTCAGAGACTAGAACAAAATATGACCTAATTTCTCTGCCTAATCAGCTGACACAGTGCACCAGGAGAACATTAGGCACTTGCAATCACGTTAGGAAAATCTGGTTGTAAATTACTAAATCATAATCTGTCTAATTTATCTCCTGATTACATCCACACCTAGCAACACTTGTATGTGTCAACCTGCCTACTGATTAAATTTAGATTATCCAAGTAGGCAACTGTTTATTTTATACAGAATCCATAATTACACACATAAATCTCATCTAATGCCTTTACTTTGTTTCATTTTACACATTAAAAAGAATGTTTACTTACCACAGCTTTCTGGTATGTGTGAATTTATAAGACCAAGTTCCCAAGCCCGTTTTATAAGTGGAAGAGGATACTGAAATAGACGTAAAAATCACCTTCTGATTCACCACAATCAATATCTTAATTTTTATGCAGGTTAAGATAAAAGTCTATTTTTCCCCTTACGCTAAGGTAGACTTACCTCTCCAGTTCTGTCATACTGTGCGGCAACTGGAATAATTTCCTCCAGAGCAAATTTACGAGCAGTAGCTTGGAACTCTTTCTGTTCATCAGTAAGTTCTATTTAAAAAACAAACAAACAAAGGTCACAAATTCTCTACTATTTTTAATTCTGCCAGTTGCCAGACTATGAGGAAAAAGAAAACAAGAGTGTCCTTCCACGGCAACCCAAACCAACACTTCCTGGGCTTCTCAAGGATGCAAAAAAGCTTGGCTTCCCCATCTTCCTGGGAGAAAACCTCCACTGTTCTCTCTTCAACACCTACAATACACTCACTCACTCCTCATGAAATTATCCACAAAATAGTGAAAGTGGAGTAGAGGACTGTGTAATATAAAATGTATTACCAAAAGAAAGAAGAAGAATGCTGTACTCATTAAATGGAGGAAGAGGAGGTGGATGCTGTCCAAAGATCCTGGCTATTCAGTTTCAAACATCTAGCTGCTGACCCACTAAATTTGCTTTATGTCTATAGCATGCCAAGACAAGGATGAATTTCCTTATAACATTTCTTTGCAACTATGTTCAACTATGACAATGTTTAGTTACTTTAACATTGTAATATTCAAAGCTAAGACACTTTGGCAATAAAAAAGCTTAAAACAGACGTGAGTCTGAAGAAGAAAATCTTACAAACGTTATGCACATACCCGACTTGCCTGAGCTGAGAAGAAAGTAATTTTGGTTTTCAAACATTTTTTTTTTAAAGAATAGAAATCTATTTTGAATAAACACCTTGACTTTAAATTCGTGTTAAACTGCAATATATTATTTTTAATTTTACCTCTGCAATTTGCCATTAATTGCTGTATTTCTTTCAAAAACTGCAGTACCTACCGAAGCTAAAGCCAGCTCCAGGTTTGCCTACATGTGCGCTTTGAGCAGGTTTGCTAGAATGTGACCTCCATCCATGCCCTGCAATGGTCTGAAGTATCTGCTAAAGAGAAAAAGAACACAAGTTGCCAGATTTTTACAGCTCCAATCTCCTAAAGCTACCAGCCTGACTGCAGCACAACTTTAAATGTAGAATCCCTCTGCAGAAACGTCACATCAAGTAGAATACAATTACTGCAGTGATAAAAAATTCTTGGCTACCTCAAGTTTTGTTCCTGTGGCAAGCAGAGCACACATGAACTTACAGCTATTCCAGGAATCCCAGGTTTTAACAGCACTGAGGTGAGCGAACTGCTGCATCCACTTCGAGTGTTGCACAACTAATTATTTAAAAATAATTAAGTGCAATTAAAATTTATGTTCACAGAGACATAGCAATATCTATCTATCATTTATACACACTCATCAAACCTGATTTTCTTGACCAGTAGTGAATATTTGATCTAGCCAATGTTTACCATCTACATGCAGATTTAGTAAGACTTCAAAAACAACCTATTAACCAAGATCTGTAAGAATACTTTGATAACATTCCAGACTCATGTCTGCTTTCTGTTACTAAGCTGCTTCTGCAGACACTTAGTGATTATTTCATCCCAAATAGGGCAGAACTCAGCAGAGTATCTGAGGTTGGTTATTTTTTCCTAATACTTATCACAGATTTATTGTTTTTTCAGTGTGTTTGCTTTGGGTTTGGTTCTGTTTGTTTGAATTTGGTGGATTGTGGTTTTTGGTGGTGGTGGTTTTAGTTGGTTTGTTTGGGTTTTTTTAATTTAGTGCCCACAAATATTCCTGCTACAGCTATTTTCAGAATGCCTTAATTCTGTGCAAAAATATGTCTCGATTTGATTTTAAATAGTTGTTTTACCCTCTTTCATCCTTCAGTAGTTCTGAATCTCTGAAATGTTTGGACAAAAAGTGAAAAATATTTAATTGGATAAATTTCTAGAAGGACCCAAATCAATACTGTGCAAAACCAAACCAGCCTAAACACTAAGAAAAGCCTTGTTCTTGATTTTGCTATCTGAAAATGTAGGTGGGAGAGGGAGGGGAAGCATTATCAGACTAGTCACTTATTATGTAACATTTTTAAAAAAAATTATAATAGTGCAAAAAAAGTACAGAAATTTTCCTGGAAGATGTAGAAGACAAAGACATTCCAGAAAGTTACACACCTGGGGAGGCAACAAGTAGCTTCAAAATAAAGTTGTGGTAGACAAACATGCTCTTAAAAATGAGAATGCAATGCAGAGATCGTTACAAAGCCACGCTACATGAACCGGAAGAACACAGGCAACAGCAGGTGTCAACACAGCATAGAAGGTATTTCCAGAGGATACTGAAAACATGTATAAATCTGAAAGGTGAAGAAATGCAGAAAGACCGCTGCCAGGCACAGGAGCTGGGGAGGACATGGCTGGATACAGACTGTCAAGTCAGTTTGTCAACAGTTCAGCACTGCGTTTTCCACTAGGCAATACATTATTCAGTTCAAGTTTTCACAAGCCACAGACATTGCAAAATGGTATCTTCCTAACTTCTGTGTTACTGCTGCCACTCCTACACAGAAAAACAAACCAAGTAAGATCAACAAATGTTTATCTTGAAAAACCTCAACCCTTCAGAATGTATTATACCTTAATTCATCTGGAAAAAGACGAGGTCGAAAAAAAGCCAGATGACTCTAATAGGGTTTATTTTCCTTCCTTTCTTTTCCCTCCTTTTCTTTTCCTTCCCTTTCCCTTCTGTTCAGGAACAGCCTTTAACAGACTCATATATAGCTTTTCCATCAAAAAAGTTCTGCCTGTACCAGAAAAAGTACTGAACTCAAAGTAATGCTAAAAGTGACACACTACATGAAAGAAGCTGTCAAATTTATACTAGAGAACTTATGTCTATTGTGGGTTGTGTACCAGAGTAGTATGCAAGTCAACACTGAAGGCTGCTCTGTTAAAAATGAACACGCCCCCCCCAAACAGAAATAGGAATTGGTCAGCTGGGGTTGATACCTGGAAGTTGCATAAATGATCAAGTGACAAAGTGTCGTGGTTTAAGCCCATCCACGCAGTCTCTCTCTCACTTCCCCCCATTTAGTCCCCCCCCAAGCTCCCAGAGGGATGGAGAGGAGAATCGAAAAGAA